>JAODAL010001822.1:0-215304 GCA_025379985.1 Phyllomedusa bahiana
TCGTCAGGGAACCCTGATCAGATTTGAAAAGGAGGGACCTTCTGATATAGTGCAAAAGAAGATTCCCCATGGGCAGGGTCCTCAGCTGATTCGAATGTATGGGGCCTGATGGCAGCCCTGATAACACAGTTTTAGTGGCTGAGGCTCTAAGGAACCTAAAACTGGCTATCAACAAGAAAAAAAAAAAAGTGTCGGAAATCAGCAAATTTTACCATCTCAGTCCCCCTTACATTATGAGTGGATTTTTACATTTTATATGGCAGATTTCTCTATAGATGTGGACATGAATTAGCCCCATTCAATGAAGTCAATCTGAATCTGGTGTACTGCGTGTCAAACCATGTCAAAAAATCTCACCCCCCTCCTCCCATGCTGTGAATTTACTAACGTGCCATAAAAATCTGCGCTAAACAGAGACACCATTAAATATAATGGTTCAAAGACTAGTACACTATTTGGGTCCATCCCCACAGCATGGCTTCCCATAGACTTTAATAGAAAATCCGTTCAGCAGTCTACACTGAATGGATTTTCAGCCACCAACGTTCCAAAAAAACCTAGAGCATGCAAAATCTGCTGGGTTTTCGGGCGGAAGAAGTGCAACTGAATGGTTATGGGTGACGGGCAATTCTGCAAACCGCAGACAGAACCGTCCCGAAAAACCACTGAACAGACGCTAAAATACGGTCCAGATCCTTGAACATAATCCAACTGGAATTTTACATATGAAAATCTATTACCTGAGCCTAACAGAGTCTAATCACTACTATAAGGACAACGCCTCCATAATACAGCCTCCATTGTAGCATGCCACAATTTTCTTGGTACAAATTTAAAAAACCTTCATGTGCCGTTATATAAAGTTGAAGGCACAGGAAGGTAAGTTATATTCTAACTACCAGGTTGCATGCAGCCTTTAAGGGGTTTTCTCACCATGCCGTTTCACGGAGCCACAGCCAGCTTTAGACTCACACTTCCTGGTCAGGTTGTGGGTGGGATAACAGGGCTGTAACAAGGGTTTACATTTTTTTTCTTATTTTTGATCATCCCAGATGGTTTGAGGGGCTACTATTAATTTTGGAAAACCACTTAACGCGAGCCTTAGGGTATGTTCACACAGTGTAATTTTGGCGCGCATTTCGCTGTGTATTTGCGCTGTAATACGGGTGAGATGCGCATCGCATATATGGTAATCCATATCCCTCAGAGAACTATGGATTACGTCCCCTTTCCCCGCTCTTACAATACGATCGTAATGTACGTGCAGGGAGATAAGGGACATGTCAGTTATTTGCGGCGAATACGTACCGCGAGTAATGAATGTCAACCCCCCCCCCCCCCTGCGCCGCAAAAGACACGATGTACTGCAGTGCCTACTGTACACGCCGCCGTACATCGTGTGACCATGCCCTTGGGGGCCCGTTACACGGCAAGTGCCATATACCGGTCGGTTATGCGAAACGTGTATCATGCACTGTTTTGCGGCCGTACCACACGGCCGTGGGAGGATGGCTTTTCTCGCAATGAGCGGAGGAAAAGACCCTCCACCTTACATTGAGAATCACACATTCGTCGGAATACCAGACGGAAGAATGTGCAATCACAATGTTTTGCGGGCGGACCACCGGTGGCAAAACCGGCGGACGGAAAACCCGTGCAGTGGGGACTGCTGCACAGAGCCCCGTTCTGCTGGTTTTTCAGGCGGTCTGCAAAACCGCAAACCGCTGACAAACCAGGCCGATAAAACCGTGCAGTGGGGACATGCCCTTAGGATTCGCCAAACCCTTATATGAAATAACACTGTAAGCAAGTAAAATTACACATGGATCAGTTGAGAAAATATTTGAAGCATAAACAATTAGGATTTCAATTAAACAACCAGATCTCATGAATTAAAACTGATCATTTTTATAGCACAGACACCATGATTACCAATATATTGTATGTCCATAATTGCCCTTTTCATCCCCAGATAAAATATGAATGTGTGGTCAAACAAGCATGGAATGCTCTTAAAGACGCATTTATCTATCTGGCAATACATGAAATAAACTTTGAGTTTCTTAGTTCACATGTTTTGATCAAAAATGTTTTAGCCATTCCCTGGCTTACACGGGATCTCAAGGCGGGTGGTCCTTCTCTATTTTTACTCTCATTTGAGGCCAATTAGACTTCTTCAAATTGGTGTCAACAGTAACTCTATAAATAAAGAGAGAAAGAAGAAAAAAAAGCATCCAACTTATAAGCTTACTGACTGCTTATAACAACTTTGAAGGTGGGCGGGGTTGCAAGAGTCCAAATGTACGACATCCATTCCTCCTATATGAATTATAAAGCAATATATGGCCAATTGCAAACCTATAGTTTGTCACAGAAAAATTTCTGAAAAAACTCAATTTAGTTGAACTGGGTGCATGGCTTGGTTGGATTTACACATGCAGCATACCAATAGGTATATCCGGTAATCTTTAAAAACATATTCATTTTTATTCTTTCCACCTTTTAAAAGCATACATCTGCCGTTATTTGGCGTTATGCAATATAACAAAAATCTAGTAGTGAAAGAGGATCAGTGTCTCAAAAACGTCGCAGACTGAGTGCGCTCAGCCCGGCACTCCTGGCGTACTCCTGGGTAAAAACCTGTTGGTGATCAAGACGAGATGGCTCATGGTGGAATTTACATGAAAGGTAGGACCCGGCCGCAACTTTAAAACTTGAGTATCCCACTAGCTATTTTGTTATATTGCTAACGCAATTACGGGAAGATGTATGCTTTTAAACAAGGTGGAAAAGATAAAAGTTATGTTTTATGATTATGGAGGATTACCTATTGGTATTGCTGCAAGGTGTATATATGGGATAAGAGATCCCTATGGTCCGTGCTATGACAGTAAGGATACTCTCCTCCCGTGAAATTGAGGCTTATCGCTTTTCACACTACGCTTTATTGGGACACACACACACACACGGACACACACACACACGGACACACACACACACGGACGGACACACCATCAGCTAAAAGGTTTATCAAATAGCAGATCAGGCCTGATCCCGACAGATAACACATCTGCCTGCACTCACAGCCCCTAAAAAATCTGTCTTATAAAAGATCTCTCACAAACAGCAGACAGCGCCCACAGTCTGTGGCCACCTACACTAGTTACATTTCTGAATCACTACCGAGTACATCTTCCATAGATACTTTGTATACTATAGATAACACTGATTATGTTTTGCGGTTTGTATTTTTTTTTGCGATTCTCTCTCTGTCTGAAGCTACAAAGTCCACATCTTCTTAAACATCAATTACAGGTGTTACAGGATTTACATGATAATCGCAGGCAAGATGTCAGTAACACCGTAAAACATAAAATGTTTACCAATATCGACAAAAAAGATAAAAGCTTGGAAACCAATCTCGCCTGCTTCCCAGGGCTGTGGAGTCGGAGGCTATTTTGCAGGAGTCGGAGTTGTCATAAAATGGACCGATTCAGACTCTCAAAATATATAAGAAGTTTGGTCCAGTTAGTTTGATGCAAAGAGCAAGAGGATATTGAGGTCGGCGGTGCTGCTGTGCTCGCCATAGCTTCGCAGCCTCATCACATGAGGAGTGTAAGATTGAAGCATGGGAGCAGGCAAAGCGTGCCCCAGGGGAAAAAGATTCCAGCCCATGGCAAAAACACAGATTTTCAGCAAATGTTTCAACCTGTTTTCAAAGATCGTAGAAGAGTTCAACCATTCATCAAAACTGACTGTGGCTGATGCAATTCGCGTTTATTACCCTGACATTGTTAGAGATGTTGCTCCAAGTGGTCAACTGCTTCCCCAACCCACAAGTTAGTGTAAATGAGGCCGTTCTCTTCTTGGAATTACTGAGATCAGTTTTCTGAGAGATGTATGCAGGATTGCTGGAGGCAATTACTATTTATTCAGAACAAATTCAGAGACTCCACAAATGTTTCTGCAGTGTTTTTGCATATCTAAAAAAAAAGTTGTGTTCTAAGTCATTGTCCATATAAATATATTTGATCATCTGACAAAGCAAAATGGTAAAACAATGGTTTGAACTTTTTTAGATCCATATCGTTTCACTATCCCTACAGTTTGTACATGAAGCTTACTGTATTGTTTAATACAGTCATCTTAAATCTTTATACTAAGTTTGACTTGCAAGTATTTAGCATTGCTTAGTTTGTTTTGCTCCTAATAATATCAAAGTGTTATTTTGTATTATTGTGTTAGTATTTGGGAAATTCTCACTTGTTGGTTTTGAGCTCTCTGCCTGATCTTCTAGGCTCTGATCAGAATTCAGACACTCTGACCTAAAATCTGATTCCCAGGTCTCTTTTAACATTCCCAATGTTAGTGAGACTGGATAGGTACAATTAATTTTCTCTTCAATCTACCACAAGTGTTCAAAAGATCAAAAACAGTGTTACCCCTTTTGTTGTTCATTTTCTTGTTTCTACCTAATTAGTTGATTAATTGTATCATAAGGTGATAAAAAGTGATGTTACATTTTAACTACGTTAAGGTTATCACTTATACTATGCGCCTGTATGAGGGAGTAGGTAGTTCGGAGGTTTGGGAAAATTGAGGAGTCGAGTGGGGCTTCGGTTGCGACTCCACAGCTGCTCTTCATATCACTAACAGAGTATGGTGAACAAAGAGGACGGACCGTATATAAAGCACACCATTATTATGTGATATATGTAACATTTGTTTTCTAAAAGGAAGCACTACAACAGCACTTTTGAGATTGAATACTTGTATTCTTCATAAACCAATATTTCTGGAGCCTCCTTTCATGCTGCAAAGGTGAATAACTTAAAGGGGTATTCCAATCTCAGTCAATAGCTTTAAACAGATAGGCAAAGGGTAAATAAAGATTATATAATAACATTGTGTTCTGATTTTGCTGCTTTTTAAAGATACAGAACATGATCTAACTACTCCATAACAGATGTACACGCACTCTTTTATTTGACACATTGTGAAGTACCTAATATATTTTTACACCTCAAATGTTTGCAAGTGGGTAAGTACTGCCGTGTTGGTAATTTAAATGGTCACATACTCAGACTGGATCCCTGTTAACTATAAGGGTTGGTATCAGGGGTCAGTATTGGGCACCAATTCTTCTTTATTATAATCCTTAATGACCTACAGAGGATTATCGAATTGATGTACTAAGTTGGTAAAAGTAATCAACACAATAGAGGATAATTGTGTTATTAAAAGGGATCTGGATTAGGATGGAGGCCTGGACGTGAAGTGGTCAGATGAGGTTGAAACACGATATACTGCAAGGTTATGCACATGGAGAGGAATAATCCTTTCCATTTATTGTATGTTTAAGTGTAAAAACTCTGGTAAAATGTGACATGGAGAGGACTTGGGAATCCTAGTGGACCGTAAACTTAAATTGTAGTAAATGGGATCATGATATGTATTAAAAAGGGGCATAGACGCACAAGATGAGATCATCATGGAATATTGTGCACAGTTTTGGGAACCAGCTCACAGGAAAGACATTGTAGAGCATTTGAAAAGTACAAAAGGCGGCAACAAAATATTAAAAAGGATGGCGTGGACTATCCAGTATCCCAGAAAGATTAGCAAGGGTTAGGGTTATATTTAGTTTAGATTGATAAGACGGCTTCGGGTGGGGAAGGAGGGGTGGAAATCATAAAGATGCATAAAATATTAGATTAAAGGACATTTTATAGATCCTCTTTCTCAGATTTATTATAGATATGTACGCTCTTGCGAGCAGGGCCTCACCACCTAGCGGTCTCATCTGTAAGTAGCTTTCATGTGTAATGTATGTCTTTTTGTCTGTTAATTATAACCTCTACATTGAAAGTGCTGCGGAATAAATGATTATTATTATTTTTTTGTTTATTATACCTAGAACAAGGGGGCATCCTATCTACACACAGAGGGATAAGAAAGTTTTACACAAACCACGGAAATGGATTCTTTACTGTAACAGAGCTTTGGAGTACTAGTGGAATCTCTGCACAGAGGAATTGTCATGGTTGTTGGATTGCATTTCTAGAGGTATTAGAATACATAAGTGGTATACTAGGATTCTGGAGAAGGGTCGTTGATCCATCGATTTATTCCGATTGCCAGATTGGAGTCGGGAAGCACAAAATGATGAATTAGATGGAAGTCTGTCTTTTTTGGACTTGCAAACTAGAATGCAGAAATATTTAAAATGACTAAAAATATGATATAAATGCAGTGAAACTAAGATGGTTGGTAAACTAGGAGACTATATGTAAACAAGCAAGAATGATATCCTGCTAAGCAGGGCTGTGGAGTCAGAGTCGTGGTTGGTTTTGTTACATAAAATGGGTGGACTCCATAATATAGTTAATAAGTTGGTCCAGTTAGTTCGATGCAAAGAGGAAAGAGGATTTGTGTTCGGCCAGTGCTGCTGCGCCATATCTTAACCTCATTACATGAGGAGGGTAATTGAATGACCATGGAGCAGGCAAAGCGCTGGCCCTAAGGGGAAAAGATTACGCTACATGGCAAACGATTTAACAGCAACATATTTCACATGCTTTTCAAAGAAGTAGTAGAGTTATCAATACCATTAAGCAAAAGTGGACTGTGGCTTGAGGAAATTCCTTTCTATACCTTGACATTTTAGAGATGTTTCCCCCTGTTGGGTCGACCGCTTTGCCTTCAACCCAACTTAGTGTTGTGATGGCGTTCTCTGATCATGGAAATAATAGACTCAGATGTGAGAGTCTTGTATTGCAGGATCTGATGGAGGGCAATACTATTTCTTCAGAACAATACTTTTGAGACTTATAAATGTTCTGCAGTTGTTTTGGATATTTACAATTTTTTGGTGTTCTAAATAGTTCAGATACCAATAATATATTTTAAAAATGACTAAAATGGTAACATATTTTTTGAAACTTGTGACTTTCAGCTCCATATCACCTCCATCACTACAGCTGTCTTTGTACATGTAGCTACTGATTAATTTTTATATACAGTCATTTACCGATTCTTATACAATAAATTGGCTTGCTATAGTAGTTAGCATCTGCTTTTGTTTGAGATTCTTTCAGTAAGACTGCATTGTTTTCTTATGCTCCTAAAAATCTATATGGTAATTTGTATTATTTTCTTAGCTATTTGGGAAATCCTCCTTGGGTTTTAAATATGGCATGAATCCTTCTGGGTCTCTGAGATCAGATTCAAGCATTCTTTGACCAAAATTCTGATCAGGTCTCTTCTACGCATTCCCATGTTGGTGCCTTGGACTATGATACAAATTACAGCTTTTCTTAATCCACCCAGAAGTGTATTAAACGATCAAAACACTGATACCATGTGTTCTCAGTGTCTGTTATACCTAATAGCTTGATTATTTGTACATAGGTGATAAAAAGCCTGTTTTACTCATTTTTACTACGTAAAGTTATACTTAAACATGCGCCATGTATGTAGGGAGAAGGAGTCTAAGTCAGGAGGTTTGGGAAACTGAGGAGCGACGACGCGGCTTTGGCTTGCCGACGCTCACAGCCCTGCTTTAACTCTGTTGTGTTGTTTCTTTGTTTATTCCTCTTAGGAATGTATAACCCAGCTGACGATTCGGTAGATTTACCATTTCTAGATGCTCCAGAATTGGTATTTCGCAGGCAACAGAAGGACTTACTAAAACAGATATATCAGATGTCGTCACTGGTCCTCTTTAGGGGGAACGAGTAAACACAACAGGCTATATAAATGCATAGATTATTCAATTGACAATGCAGTGTCCGCCTTCTACATGCGACCCTTAGGCTATGTTAACGCTTATTCTGGACGTATTTTAGCCGTAATTCGCGCGGGGTACGATTTTCCCTCCCGCGAGCTGACCCCCCGAAAAAAATAAAAAAAAAAAAATAAATAACCTCCCAAAAAAACCTCGCCAAAAGATTAGTGATGATATACCGTCCCTGTCATTACGGTAATCCACAGTTTTATATGATGAACTATGGATTACGGTCTTCTCCTCCATGCGCGGGAATCCGCTGCGGGGGGTTGTTAAGCGACATGTCATTTTACTAGCGGCGGTGTTTACGCGCCGCAAGTAATTGTTTAGTCTATGGGCGGCACCTCCCGCTCCTGCCCGCTCCCGTTGCCACAGGCGGAATTAAGCCGTTTTGTGAACATGGCTTTAGGCTAAGTTGTCAACGCTTTATTTGGGAGGTATTTCAAGCCCGTTATTTTGCGGGTACTGCGCGAATTAGGGACATACGTCCCAAGTCATTACGGTAATCCACAGTTCTATTGGAACTATCGGATTACGTCTCTCTCCTGTCGGCACTATTACGGCGAGCAGGTCTGAAGGGAAGTCATATGTCATTTTTTCACAGGATATACGCGCGATTGAATATTGTCCTGTTATGGTGGCCGGAGGCTCCCCTTCCCCCGTAATAACTAGGTAATGGCTGGGCGAAATTATGTTCAGCAATTAAGCGTGTGGAACGTAGTCTTGCAGTCCTGAATCAGGATAGGGATTACTCCAAGAAGGAAATTTTTAGGACTAATTCACATCGCACGGACAAAATAACCAGTTGGAATAGTCGATATCTCTTTTTTTTCTGATGCACACCTGCGGTTTTTGTCACTGTATTTGCAAAAGCTCCGGTCGGTTCTCATGTTTTTGCTGACGGCACAATTGATTGTATGGGAAACCGACAGCAAAACTCAAAACATCGGTGTATTTAGCAACAAGTTCCTAAATAGACCAGCGCCAGAAAACAAGCAGAAGAAAAACGACCTGTGTAGACTAAACGTTGTTCTTTCTATTAAAGTCTATGGGCTGGCTGAACTGTATTTTCAGTGGTTTAAGAATCTTCAAACCGCCGAAAATACGATCTTTTGTGTGTGCTGTGTGGACATAGCCGTAAAGCAGCCCTAACTAATTTTAAGATTCCTCTTTGCCACATTGAGTCACTGAGCAGAAAATGACAATGTTTGCCAACTATTCACTATTATATACAGATTCACTTCTCAAAAGCTGGTGCGAATTTACACACATATATTAAAATGAAGAACATGACCTTGAGCATATTTTGCAATTGGTTTCTAATTGTTTCCTACAGGAAGATGTCATCATGTGGGAAATATTCATCTATTTACAGAAAAATCATCTCCGGCACGGAAATCCATGTGACTTCTGTGCGGCAATACATCCCATCGTACTATCATGTCCCTTATTCTGCACAGTTTGCAGAAATACACTGCATCGGCAGATGGGAAATGGCTTAGCCCCATTGAATGGGGCAAATCCAGGTCCACAGAGCAATCTGCAGAAAAAAGCCACCGTGCAGACAAAACGAAACCCTTCCCAATACACAGTATATAATAATAATCTTTATATAGCGCCAATATATTCCCGGGACTTTAAAAATTTCAAGGGTAAACGTAAGACTTACACATTAAAAGACTTAAAAATAACAAAGGGTGGAGGGCCCTGCTGTGAGAGCTTCCAAAACTATTGGGTGTATGGGGAAACTACGGTAAGAAGGCCAAGTTTACAAGGGGCCGGCCTTTTTTAAAAGGGGGTGGTTTACATAAAAGGGATAAAACCTGCCCCCCTGACATACATCTATATACAAAAGGCCTGTGAGTGCCCCAATTTTTAGGGAGTGACAGATGGGTGACAGAGTTAGGGATTTGGGGGGCCAGGCTGAGAAGATTTTTTTCAGGGCCTTCTTAAAACTTGAGGGTTGGAATGTGCTGATCGCCCCCCCGGGAGCATTTCAGAGAACGGGGCCGACGTTGAAATTTGGAGAGGGATGAGAGGTTCGGATGATTTGGGGAAAGTAATCTATATCAGCAGACGGAGAGCAGGTAGGGGGGTTTTGACGAGAGAGGGAGGTGAGAAGGGGGGGTCGCGCTGTGGGGAGTTTTTGGTGGAATTTCTGAGTTTAACTGTATCCCGTCGAAAGGGAACCTGCGTGATGCCCAGGGTAGAGGGCAGTATGCGGCGAAGGAAAATGGCCTGGGTGCTGCATTGGGCGATTGGAAAAGGGAGAGTTTGCAGAGAGGGGGAACGATAAGCAAGGAGTTTTAGTAATCAAGAGGAAAGGAATAAAAGGGAGTAATGAGAATTTTGGTTGTTTTCCCGGCGAGAAACGGGGTTTTGGGAATTCTTTTAGGTGCAGGGCAGGAGGGCAAGGGATTGGATATTTGGGGTGAAGTTCAGAATTAATTAACCCCCAGAAGCGGGGGTGGCCCAGGGGAAAAGGGGGTACCACATAAGAAAAAGAGGGTGGGGTTGGTTTGTAGATGGCGGAAAGACAGAAATTTTAGTCTTAGTGAGGGGTTTGTTTCAGATGGAGAGAGGACATAAAGTAAAGAACAGCGGACAGACAGTCATGGTGTTTTGTGCAGGGTGGAGTGATGTCACGGATGGAGGTGTATAATTGGGTGTCATCAACAGAGATGGTACTGGAAGCCAAATCTGCTGATGGTTTGTCCAATGGGGGCTGTGTACAATGAAAAGAGGAGAGGATAAACCAGGAAGGTCGTTGGCCAGGGCACTTCGTGACAAAAGAACCTCCTTATTCATTCCCTCTATTAAAAATGCCAATGGTAATTCGGTCCACATTACTGAGGATATTCTGAAGGCCTTTCACACCTACTACTCGGTTTCTTTTATAACATCCCTACTCTGAAATCACCGGCGGGTTAAAAAACCTATCACAATTCCCTGCAGGATTATCTATCGACAGGGGCTCTACCACCGTGGACGCTCAGTCTCTCGCCTCTGGAGGATCCATTTCTCGGCGGAGGGAGCTCAAAATGGCAATTGGGGCTCTCCCGTCTGGGAAAGCCTGGGGCGGATGGTTTACGGCAAATTTTTTAAAGCCCGGTTGATGACCTATCACCTTTCCCTCCATTCGGCATTCAATGAGATAGCGCCGGTTCTCCCTTCTCGCTTAAATTTCCCTAAAACCCTTTATATTACGGTTATCCCCAAGAAGGAAAAGACCCCAACTTATGCTAAGCTAATTAGACAATCTCTCTCATCAACACAGATGCCAAGCTATTCGCCAAATTTAATCACCATGAGGCTCGCCCCTTTGAGGGGTTTCCCCTGATCATGCTGACCAAGTGGGGTTCTTTTTCGTCCAGGGAGGCGAGAGATAATACCTAAAAACATTCTCCTTATCCATTTTGCTCAGTCTTCACGCCCTTCCTGTGCCTGCTTTCATAGAAGCAGAGAAGGCCTTCGACAGGGTGAACTGGTCATTCCTGTGGGGTGCTTTGTGACGCTTAGGATTCGGACCGGCTATGATGGGTAGGATTTTGGCCCTATATCACGAACCTCTGGCTCAGATTCGAATTAATGGTGCTTTGTCTCCTCCCTTTAAAATCTGCAATGGTACCAGACAGGGATGCCCGTTATCTCCCCTACTTTACGTTATTGCAATGGAACATCTTCTACAAGCGATTAGAGCGGACCCCACCATTCAGGGTATCCGGGTAGCCAAGACTCACTTCAAATGCTCTGCATTTGCAGATGACCTGCTCCTCTAATTATCAAATCCCATTACCTCACTGCCAGCGGTGTTTAAGGCCTTACAGCGCTATGGCTCACTTAGTAACCACAAAATAAACATCGCAAAAAGTGTAGCTCTAAACCTGAACATTCCTGATTCCGACCTGCGCACCTTGAGATCTGACTTCCCACTCACATGGTCCTCGTCCTCCTTTAGATACCTGGGGGTCCACATCCCCTCCAACTTAGAGAGGACTTTTGATCTCAACTTCTCTCCTTTGCACGCCTCAATCGCTAACGACCTGTTGAAGTGGGATAAGAGAGATTTCACGTGGCTAGGATGAATCAATATCTTAAAAATGAATACGCTTCCCGACTATTATACTTGTTCCAAGCAGTCCCAGTCCTAGTGCCCAAATCCTTTTTTGCAGCGTTGCATAAAATGGTGCGCGACTTTGTGTGGAGTCGCAGACACCCCAGAATAGCAAGAACCACCCTTTCCAAACCTAGAGGGGGGGGTTAGCGCTACCTGATTTTCAATCATATTATCTAGCAGCGGTCATGGTTCACATCCTGGATACCTTTCACAACTGGGACTCCAAACGTTGGGTTAGATTGGAAGCACAAATGTTACGTACTGCTACGGCAGCTTTACCTTGGCTACCAATTGATCTTCTACCTAAAAAACCCCTTTCGAACATGCCCTTTAGTGGCGCAAATTTTCCCTCCGAGTTTGCAGGGCCTTCCCCTCTAGAATGACACTTTCGCCCTGGGGGCCAGCTTACCCCTCTAATTGGGAACCCAGCTATTCCCGATACACTATCGCAGGCGGTGCTCAGGCTACTGGGGAAGAGGCCTTCATCATCCATCTTTGGGAGGGTGCTCCTCCCGAACGCCCTGAGATCATACCGGGACTTGATGGGCGATGCAGCCACCACATTGTTCTCAAGGCTGAGCTACTACCAGCTGCTGAGCGTTTATACAAAATACCCAAAAATGACTTGGACTTGCATAGGCCTTGCTCGCCCTTCGAGTCCTGGTGCCTCTTGGACTCCTCGGGGGAGCATGCTCTTTCCAGAGTGTATGGGCTCCTGATGGGCCAAGTGACAGATAAACTCCCTTTCCAGATTAGCTGGGAGAAAGAACTGGGCAGGGAGCTACCTGAGGAAGTATGGGAAAAAAACCTTCTTCTTAACCCACAATTTCAACTAACGCGCAGGAACTTAATACAAAGTGTCACTCGGTGGTACAGAGTCCCTTCTCTGCTTCACTCCCTCTACCCTGAGGTCCCAAACACATGTTGGAGCTGTCACAGGGAGGAGGGGACAATGTCCATATTGGTTGGGGGTTTCCCTGCTCTTCAGCCTTTCTGGGAAAGAGTAGTGGAAAACTTACGCATTTCCCTTACAGGTTTGAGGATCAGAAATGACCCGGCCGTCCTCCTACTCTTTGATTTTGCCCCTTCCCACCGATCATCAGGGCTCACCTCCCCTTTCTGCTCCTGGCTGCAAAGGCGGTCATTCCTCGCTTATGGAGTTCGACTGAATGTCCTACCTTTCATCATAGTTCCGGAAATTCATAGACTTCAACGTTGGAAGAGTTCAGAAGTGACTCTCCCCTTTCAGACCAGGAAGTTCTGGTCGGACCCGGTGTGATTGGATCACCTTTTGCCAAACTGACCTCTACCGAACTTTCTCTGATTTCAACCCTGGGACTGCCCTTCCCACTCCCCCCATTTACAGTACCAAGCCCATTGTGTGGCTGTGGTGCCCCCGTGGGTCTTTTGCTGGCCCTGGACTGGATCAGACTGGACTGAACTGGACACCCCAATTTTTGTGGTGATTTTGTTCTTCTTTTTGAGTTATTGGTTTCTTATAGCTTTGAGTGCTGAAAGGACTTGATCACATTAATCGCATCTGCAAAATTCAGCAGCTTCATTGCTTTGATATTGAGCGATTTGGGACCCAAAAATTTGAGAACATTGGGAAAATGTTTCTACCTCCAACTCCTCTCTTTAGCCCCGTCCCGGCTCATAGTTGAGGAGGAGCACCAATCACCTGTATTCCCACTATCTATCAACCATGTAATGGTTACCTCGCTATGTCAGAATTTTTTGCCGTCTACAATACATAATCTTGACATTGCTTTCTGTAACTTGTGTTTATTCAATCCTTGAATGTTATCTCCGATTGTATTCTTTACTCATGTTTTTCTTGAAACTTTAATAAAGAGTTTGAATAAGAAAAGAGGAGAGGACCAAGAACTGACCCCTGAGGAACTCCAACAGCAAGAGGGAGAGAAGAGGAGATAGAACCAGAAAATGAGACACTGAAGGAGCGATCAGACAGGTAAGATGGAACCCAACCAAGAGCGGTGTCCTGGAGGCCAATGGCGCTGAGCATGCTGAGGAAAAGGTGGTGAACCACCGTGTCAAACAAGGAGTAGTTACCCTGAGATTTTGCTGTTAGGAGGTCATTTGAGACTTTAACTAAGGCAGTTTCCATTGAGTGTAGGGTGTGGAAACCTGATTGCAGAGGGTCAAGAAGAGCGTTAGTAGAGAGATAGCGGATTAGGCGAGAGTAGACCAAGCATTCCAGGAGTTTAGAGATGAAGGGCAAGTTAGAGACTGGTCGGTAGTAAGCAGCACAGGACGGGTTCAGAGAGGGCTTTTTTTAGTAAAGGGGTTATGATGGCGTGTTTGAAGGAAGATGGAAAGATCCCAGTGGAGAGAGAGAAAGAGGTTACAGATAGCAGTAAGGTGAGAGAGGACAGCTGGAGAAATAGACTGGACGAGGTGGGATGGAATGGGGTCACTAGAGCAGGTGGTGGGGCGCGCAGACAGGAGAAGCCTGGACACTTCTTCCTCCGTCGTCGGTTCAAGAGCTGAGAGCAGACTAGAGGACGTGCTGGAGGGGATGGGATCGGTATTACTTGGGGACTGAGATATGTTTAGACGGATATTTTCAATTTTCTCTTTGAAGCGAGTGGCCAGATCTTCAGCACAGAGGTCAGTGACTGGGGCCTGAGCTCTAGGCCTTAGGAGAGAGTGGAAGGTGTTCAAGAGGCGTTTTGGGTTGTTGTGTAGTGTTGAGATGAGGGAGGTGAAATATTTTGGCGCAGTGAAGGGCAGAGTGGTATGTCCTGAGCATGGATTTGTAGTGGAGAAAGTCTGCATGTAGCTTCGACTTTCTCCACAGACGCTCAGCACACCTGGAACAGCGCTGCAGATGGCGAGTCTGAGGCGTGTGCCAATGCTGTGGGCATCTGACTCTGGTGTTGCGGTGTCTGAGTGGTGCCAACATGTCCAGGGTGGTTGTGAGAGTTTCACTGTAACGTTTGACAGCCAGGTCAGGACAGGAGAGGGAGGAGATTGGGGCAGTGAGGACTGTATTGTGTCTGTGAGTTCCTGAGTATTAATGGAGCGGATATTTCGGAATGTGTGATGAGCAGGTGTGTCTAGAGAAAGCTGAGAATTAGTGATAGTGAAGGAGATAAGGTTGTGGTCAGAGAGAGTATAAGGAGAATTAGTGAAGTTAGAAATTGAGGAAAGATGACATAGGACCAGATCCAGAGAGTTCCCATCCTTGTGGGTTGGAGAGTCAGTAAACTGCGAGAGGCCAAGAGAAAAGGTTAGTAAAAGAAGCTGTGAGGCAGAAGGAGACATAGGGTCATCAATGGGGATGTTGAAATCACCCATGATGACAGTGGGTATTTCAGTAGAGAGGAAGTGAGGGAGCCAGACAGCAAAATGATCCAGAAACTGGCGGGGAGAGCCGGGGGCTCTGTACACAAAAGCGATTCTAATAGATAATGGCCAAAAGAGTCTGAGGGTGTGGACCTCAAAGGAGGGGAAAATGAGCGAGGGTACAGGTATACAAGTGCTCCACACAGCACACAAAAACGGTCTGATTTTTGGCGGTTTTAGTATTTCGAAACCGCTGAAAATCCGACCGTTGATAACCAAAAATTTTTAAAGAAAAAAACAACCTGTAGTTTTAACAGGTGTTTTTTTTTTCCTCTTTTTTGGGATTTAGGAAAACAGTTTAAAAATCGCTGACTTTTGCGTCGGTTTCCTTACATTAAATTGATGGGCAACGGAAAAAAAAAAATTAAAAAAAACCGCCCGTGGTTTTAGGCAAAACAGTGCAAAAAAAAATGTGCATACAAAAACCCATGGGGCTTTGGGACATTTTGTTTATGCTGGTGTTTGTCCAAAAAAGAAAAAAAAAAGTGCCACCGTTCTACCTGCAGATATAACTTGGTTTCGGCTCACTCTTGTCCCAACCAGGAGTCAGAAATAAAAATCACTCCTGAAAAAGGGGGACCGTTTAATTTTTGGAGAAATAATGAAATCTTTAAGTATAAACAAAGCAGCTGTAAAATAAGCTTCTTGTTTGTTTTGTTCTATTGCCCTGTAATACATGTTGCAGCTACAAAAATTTTTTTTAAATTATTTGGATAGTCAAACAACTAAATTCATTGTGGGAGGTCAATAAAGACCTCTGGTCATATGCCGTTTAAATACATATAGATGGTGAACACTGTGGCAGACCCAACCTATTCATGCACTGCATGGTCAGTCTTTCATTTAAATGAATGTCATGTTATTTCCCTTACTTGGGCGGGTATTAAAAAAAAACTATTTCTTCAGAGAAAACCCCCTTTCAATACTCTGACAGAATGAATGGGTTTTCTGCCTTTTTTTTCCCCCATGCAGAAGATACATTGGTAAAAGGTAAGTTGTTAAAGCTACATATACTAAAATGTGCTTAAACATGTGTGGTCAATAACAGGTTAAAACACTGGTCCAGGTAAAAGAGAAAGTGAAGGCATTGGTAGACAGATCTTTGGGGGCCCTTGTCTGCAGAATAGCAAATGGGCCCGTTGTTCACAAACCACTAATTAGATTGTAACTTTCTAAAAGAGTGGTGCACCAATCCAAAAACCCCAGTGAAAGTTATGGGTATGTTATCTTTCTGATTCACTACAGGGCAGTTGCACATTATTGTTTTAACCCCTTAGCCAACGCCTGAAAAAATAGTTAAAGCCCGAAATTTTTTTTAGTTTTGCCTCCTTGCGTTTCAACAGTTTTTTTTTTTATTTTTTCAAAGAGCCCCGTTGTATAGGCCTTGTTTTTTTAAGACGGTTTTCTTAGGGGGAATAGTTTAAGTTCACTTATAAATTGCGACTATTTTTTTGTTATTTTTAAAACCCTTCACATTTCACATTAAAATCCTTTTAATTAAATTTACAGGTTTTACCTGTGGATCCTAATATGTGTAGGGTTTTGTTTGTAATTATTTTTTTTTTTTTTTTTTTTTTTTTTTTTTTTTTTAAATCCCATGAAGCGAGAACTGTTCCTTTTTTCCCCCCCTCCAATTAGTAATGTATTAGCATATTCATTTATGCTAATACATTATAATCGGTGTCAGTCTGACAGAGGCAGTGATCAGGACCGCTCACAGTCTGTCCTGATCAATTGGCTTATTACACAGACAGCTCTGGGGCCACTCTAGGTCCCCAAGGCTGACTGTGCAGACGTTCCCCGGGCTCTGTCAGGTCACCGGGTGTTCCGATCCTCGACAGAGCAGGAAAACCCTTTGATTACGCTGCGGTGACTATCCGCGGCAATCAAAGGGTTAAAGCACCAGGGAGCGGAGGTTCCCCACCGCTCCCTGGTGCTTGCAGGAGCTGCGCTGGGATCGGGGCTGTACTACACAGCCCTGATCCCAGAGCTACTGCGGCGCCGGCCGCCGCAAACTCCGATGTCTGCAGTGACGCCAAAAGACGTCGCTGTAGACGAACGACCTGAAATGCCCACCGTCAAAAGACAGTGGACGGTCGTTCAGGAGTTAAAGAATTAGGGCCTTATGTTATGGGCCCCAGTAGAGCTGCAGATTGTGCATAGGGTATGTTAGACTTGCACAACATTGTAGGATGTGGGAGGGGTGTACTGCCTAGAACTGCCTCCAGGCAGTCCCTATAACGCCCCCAAATAGATTATACCACCCATTTTGGGGTGGTGTTTACCCAAGGCATGACCAATTTTTGTCCCAATGCAGGCAACTAGAAATGCACAGACTAGTGTTATGTTAATTGCCACATAGTCTTTGGGGTAAAGCTGACCTGTGACATCTCCGGACAGGACTGTTTTAGTAAATCCTTGTGTTCCCTGTGAAATAACAATTCTGGAGCCTCTTCTCTTATAACTGTGGGGTGCTGTTCTTCTGTTATTCCCTCTACAAATGTACACTACTCAAAAAAATAAAAGGAACACTAAAATATCACATCCTACATCTCAATGAATGAAATATTCCGGTTGCGATTCTTTATTCATTACATTGTGGAATGTGTTGAGAACAATAAAGCATAAAAATGATCAATGAAAATTAATATCCCATGGAGGTCTGGATTTGAAATGATACTCAAAATCAAAGAGGAAAATCAAATTTCAGGCTGATCCAACTTCAGAGGAAAGACAAGGAAATGAGTAGTGTGTTTGGCCTCCACGTGCCTGTATGACCTCCCTACAACGCCTGGGCATGCAGTCAGGGTACCTCTGGCTAGCACATGGAGGGCTGTGTGGCCCTCCAAAGAAATGCCTCCCCACACCATTACTGACCACTGCCAAACCAGTCATGCTGGAGGATGTTGCAGGCAGCAGAACGTTCTCCACGGCGTCTCCAGACTCTGTAACGTGCTCAGTGTGAACCTGCTCTCATCCATGAAGAGCACAGGGCGCCAATGTCAAATCTGTCAACCTTGTTGTTCTCTGGCAAATGCCAATCACCCTGCACGGTGTTGTTCTGCAAGCCCAATACCAACTTGTGGACGTTGGGACCTCATACCACCCTCAGGGAGTCTGTTTGTTTCTGATAGTTTGAGCAGACACATGGATATTAGTGACCTGCTGGAGGTCATTTTGCAGGGCTCTGACACTGCTCCTCTGGTTCCTCCTTGCACAAAAAATGTGATAGCGGTCCTGCTGCTGTGTTGTTGCCCTCCTACGACCCCTCCACGTCTCCTAATATTTGCTCCATGCTCTGGACACTGTGCTGACAGACAAACCCAACCTTCTCACAGCTCGCATTGATGGGCCATCCTGGATGAGCTGCACTACCCGAGCAGCTTCTGTGTGTTGCAGACACCACCCATGCTACCTCTAGGAGTGAGAGCAATGAAAAAGCAAACGTGACCAAAACAACAGCCAAAAAGGATGAGAACAGAGAAATTGTCTGTGGTCACCACCTGCAGAACCACTCCTTTATAGTGGTTGTCTTGCTAATTGCCTACCTGTTGTTTGTTCCATTGCACAACAGCAGGAGAAATGGATTCTCATCAGTGTTGACTCATAACTGGACAGGTTGATTTTACAGTAGTGTGACTGACCTGGAGTTATATTGTGTTGTTTAAAGGGGTTTTGCCAGGACACGAGTTACTTACCTCCTTATCAGCACAGAGTAGAATATAAACAAAACATGCTGAGTCATGAGAGGGAGGGGGTGAGCAAGGAATGAGGAATAAGGGAGCGTCTCAAAACTTAAAGGGGATTTGCCAAAACGGCCCTTAACTAGCTCCTGCCTAGCTCCTGTCAGCACTAGAGAAAGATGTAAAAAAAATCACGCTGAGTCATGAAGCTGCAGGGGAGAGAGGGTGGGGGCGAGTGAGGAGTGAGGACTCCAAGGGAGCGTCTCAAAACTTAAGGGAAATAATAAACAGTACAAGAGTGGAGTCTCAATACAGCAAGACAGCCTCAGACGGCACTCTCTACCCGGTGCCTTGAAAGCTCATGCATTTTGCCTGTCATCAGATAAGAAGTGATTCACGCAAGCGCGGCCTTTCAGCTACTAGGTCGTGACTAGGGAAAGCATTGAGGTAACCAAGGGGGATTGAGAAATGCTGTAACTCTCAGAGTTTTCACTTTTTTTAATCACATATATTTAGATAAGTGATTAAATACCCATTTTGGAGGTTCCCACGTCAACATTACATGGTGGCAAAACCCCTTTAATTCAAATAATAACATTACAACAGTGGATTATCTATACAGCAGACACAGGCTCATACACTGCACTTTCTCCCCAGTCCCTTGAAAGCTCATTCATGTTCCCTGTCATCAGATAAGAAGTGTTTCACGCAAACGCAGCCAGATCAGCTCCTGTCAGCTCTCCTGGTCGTGTCTAATGCAAACTTTCAGGTAACTAAGGGGGACTGAGAAATGCAGTAGCTCTCAGAGGCTTCACTTTTTGTAATCGCATATATTTAGAAAAGTGCTTAAATACCAATTTTGGAGGATCCCACGTCAACATTACATTGTGGCAAAACCCCTTTAAGTGTTCCCTTTATTTTTTTTTGAGCAGTGTATGGCTAAATGGCTGGGTGTTACCCTTTAGGGGTGTGTCCCTGCACAGTGACATTATCCAATGCTTGCTGACAGAGTCAGTATATACAGGGACACACTCCTCCAAAAATTTTAGTGTTAAAACCCAGCTGACTAAAACATTTCTAGAAGGAACAACAGAGGAACAGCACAACACAGAGTTATAAGAAAAGATGCTCCAAGGAACACAAGGATTCCCTAACACAGACATGTCAGGAGAGGCCACAGGTCCTCTTCAAACCAAAAGAGCAGGCAACACAGGATGCACACACTTATGTTCACATGGCATATTGGGTGCATATTTTGTACCTGTGCTGACGTACCCCAAAGCTGTTCTGTGGCTCTATGAAACTGCATGGTGAGAAAACCCCTGTAAGATGTTAAACATGTAGACAACAATAAATTAAAGGGGTTGTCTCACTACAAGGATTGCTTTTTATGTTAAAGATCTTGCCAAAACCAAGTCACTTTGCAATATATGACCTTTAACAGTGTCACACCTATTCTGAGATATCCCCTCTTGTTTGGGCTGCATCAGCTTCTCAGGTGACTATAGCTACAGACCTGTTCAATCTCTCCTGATAGGCTGCCGACACTGGTTGCTATAGCTACAGACCTGGCTTCTACTGCAGCTTAGTGGAAGCCAGTAAACACGCCCCTGAATTCAAAGTGAAACCAAGAAAACAGGAGAGAGGTAAGATGAATCAATGTAGTGAGACAACCCCTTTAAGACTATTAATATTCTGATTCTGCTTCCCTTCATAGCTAAAGCAGTCATCTCCTGCTTGTGTACACAAGCTTCCCTAGGTTACCAGTCTCTTCTCTGTGCTTTAAGATTCTACAGCCCTGGTTGGGATGGTGACATCACTCCTAACCAGCAGTTTGGGAGCTTATTTATGTTTCTTACTGACAAACTTTAACGCTTTAGGGTAGGCTCACACGATGTATTGCGGCGTGCACAGGTATGTGCCGGAATACGCCTGCTGATGAAAGTACGCACTGGCCCTGCCTCCTATTAGTTTAGTTTTTCTCAGTCACTTCTTTTTAAAGGGGTTGTCTCACTACAAGGATTGCTTTTTGTGTTAAAGATCTCGCAAAAACAAGTCACTTTGCAATATGTGTCCATTAACAGTGTCCTACCATTCTGAGAATCCCTTCTTATGGGCGGCACCCTCAGGTCGTATGTACAGACCTGTTTGATCTCTTTGTATAGAAACAGTGCTGGACCCTGCTACAGACCTGGTTCTATGCGCCTAGTGGGAACCCGGAAACACGCCCCTGAATTATATGTGAAACCAAGAAAACGGTTTAAGAAGAGAATCAAGTAGTAAAAACAACCCTTAAAGGGCGCACAGTACACGCTAGGAAATAAAAGCGGATTTCTGCCAAGGACTTCTACCTCCGATTTGGACGGGGATACTTAAGTGCAGCTCGCCTGTGTCAAAGCAAATCTTACTTGTCCATTTTTTTCATATTTTAAATCCATGGTGTGAAAAATCTGTGATCTAATGAACTTGCTGTGTGAATGATAGCTCAAACGACTCATTCAAATAATGGGAGTTGGATTACATGAGGATTTGAATGTGGAATTTGATGCGGATTCAACGCTGAATTCCTCATTACAATCACATGTGAACATACATCTAAAATATATGAAAAACACACTCTCTCAACCAAGTATAGACATTAGTACAGTGAGTAAGCCAGGTCTTCTGCAGAAAGTCCTGGTAGTTTAGGGCTTGTTCACACGACGTTTTTGATCCGTTTTTTAACCCCCCGAAAAAAAATTTTTATCCCAAAAAGGGTCCCCAAAAGCAAAAGCTGATGGTTTGGATACGTTTTGATGCTTTTAACATGCGTTTTTTTCCCGGTCTCTCGCACCCCCGACCCCAGCAACCGTCAGCACCTCGATCCCCGCCAGCCGCTCAGACCTCGTCCCCCGCCCGCCCCTCAGCACCTCCACCCCAGCCAGGCTCGCACCTCCGATCCCCAGCCGGGGCCTCAGCACCTCCCATCCCCGCAGCCCGGCGCACCTCCGATCCCCAGCCAGGCCCCTCAGCACCTCCCATCCCCAGCCCGCCCCCTCAGACTCCGATCCCCCGCCAGCCGCCCCGCCCTCCCCATCCAGCCAGCCCCCCAGCATCCGTCCAGCCAGCCCCCTCAGCACCTCCCACCCAGCCAGCCGTCGCACCCGATCCCCAGCCAGCCCCCTCAGCACCTCCGATCCCCAGCCAGCCGCTCAGCACCTCCGATCCCAGGCCCCCTCAGCCCTCGATCCCCCCCAGCCCCTCAGCACCTCCGATCCCCCCCAGCCGCCAGCCCTCCGATCCCCCGCCAGCCGCTCAGACCCCCGTCCCCAGCCCGCCCCCCACCTCCGATCCCCCGCCAGCCGTCAGCACCTCCGATCCCCGCCGCGCTCCAGACCTCCGATCCCCAGCCACCGCTAGCACCTCATCCCCAGCCAGCCGTCAGCACCTCGATCCCCAGCCGCCGTCAGCACCTCCCATCCCCAGCCAGCCGCTCAGCACCTCCGATCCCCAGCCAGCCGCTCAGCACCTCCGATCCCCAGCCAGCCGCTCAGCACCTCCGATCCCCAGCCAGCCGCTCAGCACCTCCGATCCCCAGCCAGCCGCTCAGCATCGACCCAGCCCCTCGCCCCAGCACCTCGTCCCAGCCCGCCGCTCAGCACTCCCATCCCCAGCCCGCCGCTCAGCACCTCCCCATCCCCAGCCGCCGCTCGCACCTCCCATCCCCGCCAGCCCTCAGCACCCCCGATCCCCCCCCCCGCCCCCTCAGCGCCTCCGTCCCCCAGCCAGCCGTCAGCACCTCCCATCCCAGCCAGCCGCTCAGCACCCCCGTCCCCCGCCCCGCCGCTCAGAACCTCGATCCCCCCGCAGCCCCTCAGCACCTCATCCCCAGCCAGCCGCTCAGCACCTCCGATCCCCAGCCAGCCTCTCAGCACCTCCGATCCCCCGCCAGCCGCTCAGCACCTCGATCCCCAGCCGCCGCCCCAGCCCTCCCATCCCCAGCCAGCCGTCAGACCTCGACCCCCCGCCAGCCCCTCAGCCTCCGATCCCCAACCCGCGTCAGCCCTCCATCCCCAGCCCGCCCCTCGACCTCCCATCCCCAGCCCGCGCTCGCACCTCCGTCCCCAGCCGGCTCAGCACCCCCGATCCCCAGCCCAGCCGCTCAGCACTCCGATCCCCCCGCCCGCCCCCGCACTCCGATCCCGCCCGCCGCTTTAGCCCTCCCCATCCCCAGCCAGCCTCAGCACTCGATCCCCCCCCCAGCGTCAGACTCCGATCCCGCCAGCCGCCAGCACCTCGTCCCCGCCCGCCGCTCAGCACCCCCCGATCCCCAGCCAGCGCTCAGACCTCCGATCCCCAACCAGCCCCTAGCACTCCGATCCCCGCCAGCCTCAGCACCTGTCCCCCGCAGCCCCTCAGCACCCCCCGATCCCCAGCCAGCCGCTCAGCACCTCCCTCCCCCGCCGCCCTCGCACCTCCGATCCCCCCGCCAGCCGCTCAGCACCTCCGATCCCCCCGCCAGCGTCGCACCCCCGATCCCCAGCCCGCCGTCAGCCCTCGATCCCCCGGCCAGCCGCTCAGCAAACCCCCGATCCCCAGCCGCCGCTCGCACCTCCGTCCCAGCCAGCCCCTCAGCCCTCCGATCCCCAGCAGCCCCTCAGCACCCCCGATCCCAGCCAGCCCCTCAGCACCTCCGTCCCAGCCCCCCCCTCACCACCCCCGATCCCCCCCCAGCCGCTCGCACCTCCGTCCCCCCGCAGCCCCTCAGCCCTCGATCCCCCGCCAGCCCCCTCAGCACCCCACCCCAGCCAGCCGTCGCACCTCCGATCCCCCGCCCGCCCCCTCAGCACCCCCGATCCCAGCCAGCCGCCAGCACCTCCGTCCCCGCCAGCGCTCAGCACCTCGATCCCCCGCCAGCCCTCACACCTCCCATCCCGCCAGCCGCTCAGCCCCCCGATCCCCAGCCAGCCCCTCGCACCTCCCATCCCCCGCCAGCCTCAGCACCCCGATCCCCCGCCAGCCCCTCAGCACCCGATCCCAGCGCCCCTCGCACCCCCGATCCCCAGCCAGCCCCTCAGCACCTCCGATCCCGCAGCCCCTCGCCCTCCCATCCCCAGCACCCCTCAGCACCTCCCATCCCCCGCCAGCCCCTACCTCCGATCCCCGCACCCCGATCCCAGGAGCCGCTCACCTCCGATCCCCGCACCTCTGATCCCAGCAGCTCTTCGTCATCCCAGTGCGCTTTCAAAGTCTAAAAGCGCATCACAAGCTTGAGCAAATCTGTGCTGTGCTTTGGGATCCGCTTTCCTCATCACAAAATCGGATCCCATTCTTTCCTAAGGGGACTTCAGTTGCATAAAATGCAAAAAGAAATGAAAAGTCATTCTTAAGCGGATCTGAAAAACCAGCAGAGGAAAGCCCCAAAAGCGCATGGGCGTTCTCCCCTTTAAAACCCGCGATGCCTTTTGTCAGTGACAGCTAGGGAAATCAAAATGACCATTTTTGGATCCTTTTAAACGGATAAGTAAAAAGGATCACAAAAACGTCGTGTGAACAAGCCCTTATATATTTTTCTCACACAGCCACAACCTGCTCATGGAGTTCCTCACACTCCTTTCTCATTCAGTAATATGTGGGTTGAAGCAGGTTACTTTTTAAAAAAAATTTTCCCTTTTATTTAAAACCCAAAACCGCAAAAAAGGATTAGCATTTGAAAAGGGAGGCCCAAATTAAAAGGGGAGTTGTCTAAACTACAGGCTTTCACCCTTTCCTTTCGGGTGCCCTGGCAGAATAAGATTTTTAAAATTCCAGGGGGTGGTTTCTTGTCTGCCCTTTTTTTCCCCCCCTTTCCCCCCTTTCCCCTTTTAAACACACAGAAAAGCTCTCCTCCCCCAAAACTGCAAAATTTTCTATACGCGGGAGGGGGGCGGGGGGGTTTGCTCCCAAAGGTTAAACCCTTTTGGTGTGGCTGCCTAATTGCTGCTCATTGCGGGTTTCAGTTGCACTGTGCGGCTGCTGTGGCCGAGCTTTGCTGCTCCTCTCCCCCCCAAAAGCCCGGAGACAGCGGGGAAGGGGGTGATCAATGATTTCCCTAGGGAGCCAGGGGGGGGGGGGGTTGTAAAAGGGTGTATGCTTATAGCAAGCGGGGGGGGTTTGAAAAGGGGGTTCCAAAAAAAAAACCCCTGTTTTAGCATACAAATCTCCAGGGACATCTCAAAAAACAACAAAAAAAACCCGGGTCAGAACAGACACAGGGCAGCTGTGAAGGTGTTTTTACAAAAACCCACGATGTGTCACTAAACACCCGAGAAAGGGAGGGATATGAGCCTTTTCACATCCCCCCCTATCTTTTCGGGTTAGTATAGTCAAAGCTCCAAAAGGCACATGGTTTATTATAGTAAAACACTTCACTGCTGTCACCTCCCCAAATTTACCAAGATCAGCCTCACCTCGCTTTCCCAATCTGTGTAGAGGCAGGAAGGGGGGCAGGCAAAACACAGCATTAATCCCAGGCAGCACCGCTACACAAAACACAGAAGCCAGAGCCCTCCCCCTCCCCTACAGAAACAAACACAAGTGCCCTCATTTCTGTTTAGGGAAGGGGGTCTGTGCTTTGACCTGTATTTGAGAAGCCCGATGAGTCACCAGCACTGAAAGCCGTGACATAAAAATCAACAGGTCGGGGGATGGCCTATAGTGATTTGAGGTAAGACTGATGCACTCTTTTTTTTTTTTTTTATTTTATTTTTTTATTTTCTTTTTTCTTTTTTATACTATCTACAGTGATAACTCAAAAATCAGTAGGATCATTTGTAATGAACAGATATTGCAAAGCTGCTTGTTTTTTTAACGATCTTTTTAATAAAACCCAATCATTGAAGCGAGACGAGAACCCCAATCCGCTCCCCCTACCCACCAAACCCCCAACACCACAACACAACACAATCCCCTAAACCCCCCCCCCCCACCCTAATTTAAACCCACCTTTTAACCCTCTTTCCCACTCCCCCCCCCCCCACAAACACACCCCACACCCCCCCAACCCCACACACACCCCCTTTAATATATTATCTTATGTGCATTGTATTGCGAAGGGTATTAGTACTGTTATAAGATAGCTCCCTATAGGACTATGTTCACACCGGCTTAAAATAGGAGACGTATTTCAGTCCGTAATTAGCGTAGCGCTAGAACTAATGGGTTAGCGTCTCCTCTCCCGCCATCAGCCGAATCACCGCGGGCGGGTGGAGATAAAAGTGACATGGATGAATTACCAGCCGGCAGTATATCTGTTGGCAAAAACCCAAGTGGGGGTGCTCGGGGTGCTTATGGGGGGATGGGTAATGCCATCTCTATGGGCCAGGCGTAGGGTGCCGGCCCCCCCGCCCCCTCCACTCCCCTCCACGGCCGTAATTGGGGGGCGTAATTCACGAGCCCGGCAAATAAGCGTGTGAAACATAGCCACTCTACAGTTTAGTGAAAAAGCGTTAATAGTTTAGAGACAAAGTGAAGGTTGGCGACTGTAGATTCAGGATCGCAGGCAGCCATCAAGCGAAGGAACAGAAGGGGGGCGGAGTCTGGAGGCAGCGCAGCCAGTTGCGAAGGAGAGAGCGTCAGCACCCCCTTGTAGTCAGTCTGGGTTTGGAGCCTAGTGATTGAGTGCATATAACTTAGCGGAAGCTTGTTTTTTTATTTTCCGTTAAGAGCAACTATGAAAGGGACCCGGCTGGTATTAGACGCACAAATTAGACAGGGCAGGCCTGAGGCAGAGGAAGAACAGCAACTACTGATTACCCGAGTAATGAGTTTAGCGCCCCACCAAGACACGAGAAGAAAAGTGGAGGCACCCCATTGAGAGAGGCATTACTTGGATTTAGCATTCTTCTAAGTGAAGCGGGATTTTGATTAAGATCTTAGAAATTTAGCGTTTTATGTGTTATACCAGGTGGAGGGACCCTAAAATGAGACCTAAGGTCTCCTGTTAATAGGTGGCGCGTTCCACACAGTCTTGATCGATAGAAAGCGGAGTTATTCCTCTTTCATGTGAATCAAACCTCCCCCCAAGCAACCCAAAAAAAAACCATAAAAACCCCCCCCCACCCCCCATATGGGTTATCTGATCGAGGATAGAGATAGGTTTTTAAATAGGCGGAGATATCAGAGGTTAGAGGTTGATATAATAAAAAGTTACATTTTAGTGTTTTAATAGGGGTTAGAGAACTGATAGAGTTTAAGTTTGCCTATGGCATTAAATAGTAACAGTATAGTGACCCTAAAGAGAGATCACACGCTTCCAGAAATAAGAGGTAGGCAGTTCGCGGGACTGACCAGAAAGAGTCAAGGCGACTCATTATAGTGTGGACAGAGCCGTGTCCCTGTGTCGCCCCAGCAACCTTGCACAATAGGACTGACGGGTCGAATAAAAAGTGGGAGTGCGAGAGGTGTTAATGGGTTCCAGAGATATGTGAAGTGATCTTTAAGATTTTGTATGTGCACCTTTATCTAGACTAACTTGTAACCAACACAAGAAAGTGCCGGGGAAAGATTCCACTGGAGTCAGAGTGTTGTCTGCCTCTTCTGCACACTATGTGATCCACCTCACTAACACGCCTAAGTACTTCATCTATTCTGCCAATAGACTACCATCTTATAACCTGCCACATATTAATATACACATTCTATTAGCAATAAGCTCGTTGAACCAGTTTTAGTTAGCTGATGCCAATTACTTCTAACATCATAAGTATTGCCTACTCCAAGCGCGTATCCTCCTCCTATCAGAGTGCAATTAGATGCACGAGAGGAAAGTTGTTGTCAGGGCCGAGCACTTCCTACTCCACTGATTACGCCGGCTCGGAGAGCATTACTAATATATGAGAGGACAAGTTGCACACGAATATAACCGTTTCAGCTTATTGACTCTATATATGCATAATGCCACTGTTATATGACCTGTCGTATTGCATTATAAATTGTTTTTATAATAGTATACCTGCTTCACCCCACAAATTACTGAATGAGCCAGGTCTTCACTATGTGTGTGCATTTATTAATGTGTAGCCAAAAACAGATGCAAAGTAAGGAAGCAAGATTTGGAAATACATTCCCTGTGCACTTTGCTGGGACACAATCCAGATTTTAGTTACAACACAGAGTTGACAACTGACTTCTATTATACTTAAGCAAAAACCGCAACAAATCATCCCTTTGTGTATCTAGTTACTAATAACGGATGGGACAGAGGGAGGACAATCTCGTTATCTGCAGCTATATGACATAGCAGTCGGACCTACTAGATTCATTCCCCCCCCACCCCCCCCCCCTCCCTCTCCCTTTCTTTTTTCCTTTCCAGCCCTCCCTTTTTATCGATTATTATTACTCCCACCACTTATATTATTCTAACCTTAATATGAGTGCCGGTACTCATCATGACAAACCCTCAGGGGAGAATCTGCCCAGGCCTGCCTGAAAATGAAGTCTTCAGGTAAGCAATATGATCAGACTAGCAGCTCTGTCTGTGGAGCACTGTATTGCTATGACTAAAAGACGCATTTTCCCCCCCAAAATTGAGCAAGGATAATTTTTTTTATTTTTAAACCACAACTGGGAGAAGAGGGAGTCTAGTATAGTACCACATGTAGCGCATGAGCCTGGCGATACGTAGGAGGGTGTATGGAGCAGGCTCATGCGCTGAGCCCACTTGTTACAACGCATCGCACACAGGTGCCAACATAATGCTGTGGAACACCATAAGCAGTAGTAAAAGTTGCCACCTGACGCTGATCATTTTTCCATAGAGCTACCAGCCACCAGCAAGATAATAAACTGGGCCACAGTGAGAGCTACCTAACTTGCAATGCTGCCAGGCTAGCAGCTATATCACCTTCCACTAACCATGGTGTACTACCGTACAGCAAGAGACACCAGCCTATGGCAAGCCCAGCGAGCTGCCCACACTCCTCATATTTCGAGAGCTGAATTACAGCTTTGCTTTTCGTATTGCGCTGCACCGAGGGAGAAGCAGAGCTAAGAAATAAGAGATGCTCGCTATAAGCCCTGTGCCTGGGCACATGATGTTACATGTATCAGGAGATGGTCTAGGCTGCTGTATTCCATGCTCCCTCCCGCTCCCGAGGGTAGACATTCCGTCTCGCTGGAGGTGACACAAGTGACCAATCGGATGGCTGCTGGGTGCGGGCGCTTGTGTATAGCAATGGGTGCTGGGAACAGAGGTGGCATCGTAAGGGAAAGCCCGCAGGGGTGAGAGAAGTGTTGTGTGTTGGGTATAGCTATAGGTGCCAGTTCCTGTGCTGTAGTAGAGGCTCAGGGATAATTCTGCAGCTGTATTATGGACCTCGTGATCTGCACCCCCCATGTCTCCATCCTTTTTGCCAATAATTGTATGGTTTTTTATAATATACTTTTTGATTTTCCCCCTTTATATTTTTTAGTTTATTTTATAATTTCATTATATTTAAATATAGTTGGCCGTTCATAAATGCTCCAATAGTTATATAACACCATTACTCCATGTTACGCCTCGAACACACGTAGAAGAAAAAAATATTCTAAGCACCAAAATTGTGGTTTTTTTTCTTGGTCACGTCATGTCCCCAAAAAATTGAAATAAAATAGATCAAAAAGTCGCATATATTCCAAAATAGTACCAATAAAAAAACTACACTTCAGCCAACTTCAATTCCTTTTTCCTATTCCTTTCTCAAAACTAGGATGCTATTTTGATGTCTGAAAAATACTGTATAAGTTAGAAGATATAATGAACTATATCTAATATATTTGGACACCGCCACAAAATGTGTTTTTTTATCTCTTTACTGAAACATATTCAGTTAATAGTGATTATATATCATGGTAGAAGGATATAAATGTCCAGCACTTTCAGCTTTTTCATTTGAGGCGTATCCAACCATTAACATTGCGTGATGAAGAGACCATATATGAGTTTTTGCTCCTTCAACATGATGCCACCTTAGTTTTTAAAGGAACCAAAGTAATAGACAATTGAGCTCAAAGTCTGTTTCATTGAGCAGGTATGGGCAATTCCTTCGTTCTGTATCTATAGGGTATGCTTTTCACTCACTGCTTTTTATTGGTGCATTTTTGTGCGAAATGTGACAGCATTAATTGCTGCTGGACTTTGCCACAAAACGACACATCTGAAAAATGCCCATCAAAAACGCAGGTGCGTGTGGAAGCAGCCTCTAGTGACAAATCTACACCCAGTTGGTGCATCCTGGAGGAAAGCAAGCACTGGCTGAATCATTATGCAAAAAGACCTGAGATGCCCACGTTAGCCCAAGTGGTCGGATGATTGCAGAATAATTTTCCATGCTGAAGAGAAACCCCTTCACAACAGCCCCACCAAGTGTACAAACGTCTCCAGAGAGAATGTAGGCGTATCAATATCCAAATCCGCATTAAAGAGAAGCAGCATGAAATTGAATACATAAGGGTGCTTTCACACAGTGCGTTTTTTGGATGCGTTTTTTGTGCAGAAAGACACAGCAATTAATGATATACATTGTTGCACAACAAACGCATCCAAAAGAAAAGACGCACCGTGTGAAAGCAACCCAAGGCCTCACAGCACTGCCTGCAAACCAACTCATAAGCCTCAAGAATAAAAAAGGCTCTAGATTGCGACATTTGCTCAAAAAAAAAAAAAAAATAAAAAAAAAAAAAAACACATCTAAAAGCCAGCCAAAAACATCCATTTGAAAGTTTGAAACTCAGATTAAAGTCTACAAAATGATGGAAGAAAAAAAAGCTTATGGCGAAGGCGTGTACAGCTCCAATGACCCACTAGATACAATATCGTCAGGTAAGACATGGTGGAGGCAGTGTAGATGGCTGAGATGCATGGCGTGGGGGGGGATGCCAGTACGGCACTGGGTCACTAGTGTTTTTTGATGCCTGCTGACTCAGGATCAGAACAGGCTAGATGATGCTGATGTATTCATAGAGACAATACTATGTGCTCAATCCAGCCCAAACTCGATTGGTCAGCATTATATAGAATACAGATGGACAATGACGCCAAACCTAAAGCAAGCACCAACGGAGTTGTATTTATTTAAGCAAAAGAAGTGGAATCATTCTTGAATAGCCAAGTCTAAAGTACTCTGTCTCAAACCCAAACTCGAGCATGCATTGCACATTGCTTAAGACTAAATAACTCAGACAGAAAGCCACAACCCGCCCACCATTCTGAAACAACCCGCTGCACCCAGTAAGAACACTGGCCCAGAGCATCCAAAAAGGGAGGAATACAGCGTCTGGTGATGTTCAAGAACTTCAGCAGTCAATGTCCAACAAAGTGTATTTCAAATCCGATTCATTAGAAATTAACATTATATCTAAATTATTTTTTTTGTCGGATTACTTTTGAGGGCAATTCCCCTGAACTGAAGGGATTTGTGCTTTATAATTGCAATCATTTTGTATCAGAACCCACTAGATAAGATGAAAGTTTGAACTTCAACTGCATCTGAATTATTTTGTTCAAAATTCATTGTGGTGAAATACCAGAATTAGAAAAATATTGTCTCTGTCCAAATATAGTTATAATTTGGTTGGTCTAACTGGATATCGAAATAGGCTAAATAATGGGTATTTTTTCAGTTCCTTTTTTTTTTGTTTTTTTTTTTTTTTTCTTTTTGCTTGCATTTTGTCTTATTCATGGAAAGAGTCACAATCTCATCCCTACTCTGCTGCCGGCTTCCATATCCCTCATTAAAGGAGTTTTGCCAGCGGAAGTAAATTAGATCGTGGGGAAGCTTGAAAATGAAAAAAACTATTTATTCCACCGATTACATTTAACTTGAATTTAAAATTTTCTGACCATTTTTGTTTTAGTTGCTCCTTTAGATCGCATCCATTGTTGTACAGCTCGTATCAGCGGGATACGGCCAGAGGCGGTGAGCCTCCTCAGTCCCTCCAAGGGTCGGACCACATGCTAAGGACATAACTCTCTCCATCCTCAGGCCAAGCTACTGAAGTGATAAATCCCCAGTGCTGCTCACTTTCTCTACTCCTATTCCTACTAAGTAACTCACTTAGTATTAGTCAAACTAGTGCAAATAATAAAAACAAAGAAACCTCTATCAGCGTTCTGTGCAATGTGATCGAAGCAAGAAAAAACAATCCACTGGTTTGGGCTTCCTGTCTACAGGGATTTTGAACCATACGGATCCTTTGCCCTGGAGAGCAAACACTTAATACTCCTCAGCTAATTCACAGATGCCATTGATACATAATAGACCTTTTTTTTTCTTTTTTTTTCCATTTCTCCCCTTGACTCACCTTGAGAGGATAGGCATGCAGTTTTGGTGATGACATGCATGTGAACACCTAACAGGATGCACAAATTCAAATCAAATCACATACGCACCCAATTCTGAGATCCCACACAGAGACTTCAGAGCAAGTAGCTGGATACATGGAGGTTGAGATTGTGGCCCCGCAAAACCCTTTATTAGGCTCTTTCATGTAGAGCCGGTATAGGTCAGCCGCAAGCCGGACTTCCCATACGTATATCTTCATATGAATAAGGCACTACAACATCTCCACCTGCATATAGCCTATACAAAGGATATGTTGAAGGCTCCCAGTAGGAGGCCTGAATGATGAACCTTCAAATATATCAACTGTTCACATATGGACATCACTGGAGCCTCCCTGGAGAAGCCAGTCCATGCTTTTATAGGATCCTGAAGCATGGAAAGCCTTCTTCCATATTTTTTGTGCTATACTGATGTCGTACCTCCCAGGTATCTCCCTGTCCCTCTTTCCTCCTTAAATGTTTCTCTTGCATTAAAAATGTACTACACCGTCCCACAAAAAGCACCCCTATGGTTCTTAACTGCATTAGGCTACAATCTATATCACATCTAATAATTTGCTTCAATTTGGAACATACAAATTTTTATATTCATATGATTTTGTGCCAATTCATACATGAAATCGTACTGACAAGTAAAGAGGCAAGAGAAAATATTTGCTTCTCTCAATGAACCATTAGCATTCCTCTGACTATCCAAAAAGTTGGAAGGTATGCGGATGTATAACGGCCAGATGGAGGCCAAAAGGACACTGGTTAGGACTCAGCCTGACAATGGACCCCTGTGGAGATGTTTAGCTCTCTATGTACTTGCTAAACATATGGGGAAAACTGGATGTGAATGAGGCCTCCATCTGTGCAGCATCTGCATGAAGTGTGTATGCTTTCTTTGTGCCTGCATGGGTTATTTCCCGGTACTCCAGTTTCTTCCCACACTACAAAAAATTATCGATAGGTTCATTTAAATTATAAGCTGACGTTGGGACATAGACAGCCTGGTGTGAGCGAGGACAATCTCTATGTAGCACCAGAGATTATTATGGCACTTTATAAATGTATAATGGACAAAAAAGACCTTAAAGGGAACCTGTCAGGTGGTTCATGTTGCCCAGAGAGCAGGATGTGATAGAGGCCGAGATGCTGAGCTCTGTGATTTATAGGGTTTTATGATTGTGGAGAGGAGCTGAGCTCTGTGATACATAGGGTTATATGATTTAGGCGAGAGAAGCTGAGCTCTGTGATATATAGTGTTAAATGATATAGGGTGAGAAGCTGAGCTCTGTGATATATAGGTTTTATGATAAGAGAAGAGAAGTGAGCTCTGTGATATAATAGGGTTATATGATAGAGGGGAGAGAAGCTCTGAGCTATGTGATATATAGGGTTTATGTAGAGGGAGAGAAGCTGAGCTCTGTGATATATAGGGTTATATATAGAGGAGAGACGCTGAGCTCTGTGATATATAGGGTTATATGATAGAGAGGAGCTGAGCTCAGTGTGATACTATTAGGGTTATATGATAGGGGAGAGAAGCTGAGACCCGTGATAAATAGGCGTTATAAGATAGAGGGCAAGAGAAGCTGAGCCCGTGATATATACGGGTTATATGATAGAGGAGAGATGCTGAGCCCGTGATAATAGGGTTATATGATAGGGGAGAGACCACAAGCTGAGCTCTGTGAACTATATAGGGTTATACTGATAAGGGAGAGAAGCTGAGCTCTGTGATATATGGGGTTATATGATAAGGAGAGAAGCTGAACTCTGATATCTCATTGCAGGACTTTACACAACAAGGAAATTATCACTGAACAAATGATGGTCTGGTCATTAATTTGTTTTTTTAGAAGGCCCTTAAATGATCAACTGTGACTTCTGTTAAGATGTCTATTTTAGTAAATCCTTGCGCTCCCTTCTCTTATAAGGGTGCTTTCACACTGCACTTTTTTTTTTGTGCAGAAACACACATTGATTAATGCTGTGCATTTCTGTTAAAAAAACAAAACAAAAAAAAAAAAACAACCTTATTGACTTTTAATCTTGAGCTGTTCCTCTGTTATTCCTGCTAGAAATGTATTTTTGAATTTGTCACATGGGTCCAGTTTTCAGGGGATTCTGTATCTGCACTCAGACTGTGAACACTGATTGGATGGATAATGTGAGCCTGTGCAGGGACCCAGACTGGTAACACCCAGCTGACAGATTCAGCAACACATTTATAGGAGGAATACCAGAAGAACAGCACAACACAGATGCTCCAGAAATGTTATTTCACGGAAACATAAGGATTTTCTAAAAGATATGTCAGGATATGTCACGGGTCCTCTTGAAGACCTTTGAGCTGGATGCCTGGGATAGTGTCTTGAGCCTTTTCTGCCTTGCAGCAGCAGGAAGGGAGTATATATCGGGCTGTTTTGCTGAACCCACTCCATTTGCGGCAGGTGCCAGCTGTTAAATACAGCTGACAACCGCCACTAACCGCAGGGATTGAACCCTGCTTTGATCCCTACTGTTAAAGGGAATGTGTCATCAAAAATGACTTATTGTTTAACTCACATTTTAATGTTCCACACATTTTTAAAGAAATTTTGGTTTTTTTTTTTAATTTACCATATCACTTTCAATATTTTTTTAATAATTCCTAAGTCACTGCCAGTTTTACTTTGGTACTGTGCCCAATAATGTTGACATTCCTGTTCTGTACAAGAAAAACTTCTCGTTGTTGTCATTATCAGCACAAAGAGGTGTCAACACTGAAGGAGAATAGATAAACATCAGGATCACCAATCACAAGAGGAGATTGTCACAGTTCACTCTTTCTAACCTCCCTTGCACAGTGACTGTCTTCCCCCCCACCCAACCCCCCCCCCACCCACCTCAGTCAAGAGCTATGACTAGAAAAACTCTTCCTATAGAAGTTAATGGGACTAAGTCAGTCTTAAGTCTCATATGTGCATGAAGCTACTATAAAAGCATCTCTCTGACTGCTGTTACAGCAGTGCAAACAAGGCCTAGTGGCCAAAGTGACTGCAAGACTTAAGAACTATTAAAAACATATTAACGTATATGAAAAATTGAAAAAATAAACAAAAAATTCCTAGAAAATGTGTTTAACATAAAAATGGGACTTAAACAATAATTCATTTTTTGATGACACATTCCCTTTAAATACACCCTTTTAAGACACCATAGTGATCACGACTGCAACGTCTAAATGAGTGCACCATACCTCTCTCTAATCGGCACCTCAATGACAAGATTGCAGGGTACCAAGTGGTTGTTATGACAGCTTTAAAGGGGTGTTATCGTTTGAGTGCTCGTGCTGTTCTTTTTCTTCAGCTAATTTTCTCAGATTGAGTTTGAAATCCAGGGGCGTGTCTCTCCTGTCAGCAGGCGTGTCTCTCCTCCCAGGAGGCGTGTCTCCCCTCCCACAAGGCGTGTCTCTCCTCACTGAAGAACTGTGACATCATCATTTTGTTTGAAGCAGGGGATGCAGAAGGTTGTCTTGATATAACAGCTCTGTAGCCTCCTGCCTGCTTATGTCTGCAGCCTTGAGGCTCCAAACTCCAGCAAAAGCACCTGTCATATGTCTTAATTTACACACACAAACTGAAAGCCAGGAAGCTGTTAGAAAGCAGTGTATCCAAATGTACTGAAACAGGCAGAGAATCTTTACTCAAACTACAATGGCAGCTACAAGTAAAGATCTCTGCTTCCTGTCAGTGACATGCTGAGTGAATATGGGGGGGGTGTGAAAGCACTCAGCTTTCAGAGAAGGCCTGACTCAGCTTGTAACTAACTTGGGCTGGTGTCTAGAGGTAGAGCAGCAGTAGTAGAGTATTGCTTATGTTAACAACGAACGGGGTTTGGAGTTCTGACAGTCCTCACAGGGTATATTTTTTTTTGCTCCTAAATTCACAACATTATGTAGAGAGACCTAAAATATATTGTTAATCACTATAATTATTTATACTATATATACACATTCAGGGCTCCCCTATATCCATTTCTCAATCCAGTAATATATGGCATTGTATCCACGTATGTTGGAAGTGCTTGGTGTGACTGCTAAGGATGGGACACTATATAGGGGAGCTTTTCGTGTGTGTATATGAATAAAATTATAGATGCTCTACACATATATTTTCTATCTTTACATATGTGTACAAATTTTAAAGAAGAAAAAAAAAAAAAACTACTGATGGGGCTTGAACACCCAGCTCTGTCTTGCAGGGCTGATCACTAAGCAACTGCTTATACAGGAGTTTATGCAGACAGTGTTGAATCCTTATGTTATACACTAAAGGTGGATACATAAGGAGGCAGGGATTGCATTCGATCTGAGGGAACAGGAACGCCTTCTTTTCCAGCAGCAGCTTAAGGACTGGATCTGTGAGGAGGTGAAACAAACCTCTTGGCAAAAAGCCCTTAAACAGCAGTAATTGCCCAGAAAACATTGACACTAAAGTGGGAGATGTAAATAGAGCCAGCAGGACTTGGTGTTCACTATCGATTTTAACGCTCAGAGGGGAGTAAACATCAGAGTGTGCAAGCAGCAATCACAAGCGCAGGTGGCTGGCTGGGGCGTTTCATGTCTAGGGCGTATCCACTCTAAAAGGACTGAATGAACAGTCAGCAGCCAATCACAGTGCAGGGGGCGTGTCTATGGGCACAGGAATCGACCAGGGGGCGTTCTCGACAGCAACAGCAAGAAATAAAAGACAGATTTACAGAGAAGCTCATACTGCGAAACCCCCCAAGTGACTCAGAGGTAATGCAACCCAATTACAAAGTGCTTTTTTTTACTGTCCCCCATAAATACTGAGGGGAACCCCGCACACCAAACCAAACACAAGAGCGATCTTTGTAACGATAAAACCCCTTTAAGCCTAATGAAGGCTTCCATAGCTGCCATGTCACTGCTCCAAAAATATTAAAAGTTCAAACATCCCCCTTTTTGATAATTAAAAAAAAGTACACATAATCGGTATCATCAAAAGTCTAAGCTATTAAAATATAACATAATTTACCCCATATGCTGAAACATGGACAAGAAAAAAAAGCTCCAAATGCTACAACTGCAGATTTTTTTCGGTCATTTCACGTCTCTAAATAATTGAAGTAAAAAGTGGTCAAAAAGCCATACTTATCTCAATATGGTAATAAAAACTGCACTTCAGTCCGCAAAAAATAAGCCCGCACTCAGATGCATGGATTAACAAACCAAAAACATTATTGGTCACAAAATAAACGGTAAAGCAGCACAAATTTAATCCATGAAGTAGAACTTCAGACCAGCGCAGTCGTAAACTTATTTTTTCAATGACTTTGTTGTTATGTCGCACTCGTTTATTTAGGTCTAGTTGTTACTTGTTAGGGGAATAGTTTAAGTTCTAACTTATAAATTAATGCAGACTATTTTTTTTTTTCATTGTTTTTCCCACATTTCTTTTTTTTTTTTTACACCATTCACATTTCACACTTAGGGCATGTCCCCATGGCACGGGTTTTCGGCCGGTTTTTCATCGGGTTTGCGGTTTTTAAGTACAGCCTGAATAAATACCGGACACAAAAATGTAACAGAATGGTGCTCTTTGGATAAACCCGAATCTGCAGTCGCCACTGCACGGGTTTTCCTTCCGCCGGTTTTGCCGCCCGCGGTCCGGACGCAAAACATTCATCAAGCACAATCTGAGCTAATGAATGTGAAGGGGAGGGCTTTTCTCCGCTCATCGCGGAGAAAAGCCGTCCACCCCGCAGCCTTGGGGACGGCCGAAAAACAGGACAACTACTAGCCGGCAAACAGACCGGTATTTGTCCTGTGCTGTGGAAACGCACCCTTAACTTGTTAAATTCTACAGGTTATTATGGTTGTGTGAATACCTAATATGTGTAGGGTTTCTTGGTGTGTAATATATGCAGAATTATTCTTTGTAAAAAATGTTACTATTTTTTTCTATATTTTTTGTTTTTACACACACACTTAGTAATGTATTACCATATTCATATATGCTAATACATTATAATATGTGTTAGTTTGACACAGCCTGCAGTGAGGGCAGCACACAGAGTTCTGGCTTCTTACACAGACAGCCCTTCCAGCCATTCCAGCCATTCCCTGGGCTCGGTCGGGTCACCTAGCAGAGCAGGGGAAAGCCCTTTGAATTCGCTGCAGTCAGGAACCGTGACAATCTAAGGCCATGTTCACACGGCAATATCCAGGACATATTTCAGTCCGTAATTACGCGCCGGAGTGCGCAAATTACGGGCTGAATACGTCCCAGTCATTACGGTAATCCACAGTTCTCAGAGAACTATGGATTAAGTCTCCTCTCCCTGCTCGGCGAATACGCCGAGGGGGGACATAAGTGACCTGTGAAATACCAGCGGCGTATACGTGCCACTGGTAATGCAAGTCAATGGGCCGGCGAGGTGCCGGCCCCCCGCCCACATGGCGTAATTGTGGGCCGTAATTGCGGGGCATAATTACGTCCCGCAGTTAAGCCGTGTGAACATAGCCAAAGGGTTAAGCATCAGGGAGCTGCGCTGGGAACAGGGCTGTGAAGTACAGCTATGTTCTCTGCACAACTGCGGTGTCGGGAGCTACAAACCCCGATGTCTGCAGCGAAGTCAAAAGACAGTGGGCAGTCGTTAAGGGGTTAAAAGATAGAAAAAGTTCTCCTCTTTTTTTAAACCGTAATAAAACATAACGAAAAACTTTACAAATTTTGCATCACTGGGATCGTAGCAACCTGCAAAATACAGATTGCATGTCATTTATACTGAACAATGAACTGCATAAATGCCAAACCTCCGCAAAAATGACGCAATTGTTGTTTTTTTTTCACAGCAAATAGATTTTTTTGTGGTCTCCCAGTACACGATATGGTACAGACACAGGCACCACAAAAAAGTACAAGTTATGACTCTCAGAAAGCGGCAAGGAAAAAGCTCAAGAAGTGCCATGTTACTAAAGGGTTAAAGAGGTTGTACAACAAGGACAACCCATCCAGTTCTTGTATGAGTAAATGCTCAAGTCTATAGAGGGGCCTGTCAACAGAATCCATCCCCTTCTCCAACTTTGATATGTTCCCCCTATACACAGCACAGTTGTCTCTTGTTTAAAAGATTGAATACTAGTACACATTTTACACTTGAGTGCAAGCTTTGTCCAGGCACCGAAGTAGCAAGGAATGCACAATTGTGTAAGCAGCTCTAACGAGGATTATGTAACGAACTGGAGCTCATGATCAGTACGAGGGAGGCTCCATCAAACAATGAGTCAACTGCTTTTATGTACATTAAAAGCAGTGTTTCTCAACTCATGTCATAAAGACCAACCAACAGGTCATTTTTTCAGGATCTCCCACAGAATGCGCTGACAATAATGATATCACCTGTGCTATACTGAGGAAATCCTGAAAACCTGACCTGTTGGTGGGTCTTGAGGACTGGAGTTGAGAAACACTGATTAAAAGGGTGTTCAGACTTTTGGGTTCTCTCATTGCAAATCCTATTGCATTCTTTAAAGGGAACCTGTCACAAAGGTTGTGCCCCCCTTGCTGAGGACAGCACAAGCTAGTGTCAGACCTGCTGTTTCCAGCGCTGTGTCCCTTATTCTGTAAGATGCAGCAGTTTTAGAGCATTTAATGCCCAAATCTTATTCATGAGTAGGTGTTAGCTCCGCCCACCAAAGGCTAGCCCCGCCCACTGACCAGTATTCACATGTTTCTGCCTATTAAAAGTAATAGGGTTGTCAGTTGAAGTGGGCGGGGCTAGCCTCAGATGGGCGGGGTTTGAAAAAAAACTGACTCTCTGAATGACTCTTCGAATGACTCTTCTGGCTGAAAAATGCAGATTTGAGCATTAAATACACGAAAACTCCAGTATCTTCCAGAATAAGGACACAGCGCTGGAAACAGCAGGTCTGACACTATCTTGTTCTGTCCTCAGCCATGGGGGCATAAACTATGTGACAGGTTCTCTTTAAAGGGGTTGTCTCACTACAGGTTTTCAGCCTACTTCAGTGTGTCTGGCACCATAAGATTTTTGAATTCAAGGGCGTGCCTCTTGTCTGCCTCTTCTCCTCCCCCTTTCCCCCTCCCTGCACCTATGTCATCACCCTGGTGCTTGCTCCCGATTCTAACTCTCAGTCATTCAGACTTAGCATTGGGATCGTGTTCTATTCAAACTACATGAGAGTTTACTGCCCTATGCCTCCTGCTCAAAGTTGTACCTCATCCACTACCTACAGTGGATGAAGGAAGTAATAAACCTTACTGTGCCCGTCCTAGATCATGGAAATCCAGAGTAGCAAACAGCACACAGGGGGCTCTCCTCCTCCGACTGCAGCAACTTCTATACAGCAGAGGAAGGGCGAGGGGGTTTGCTGCCAGAGTTAACCCTGTGTGTGCCTGCCTAGATCTGCTGCACTGTGCAGAGAAGTCTGTGGAGCTTTGTATGCTAATAAAGCAGTGCAGTAGGGAGAGAGGGGATGTAAGTGTTCCTTACCAATCTCCACGGACATCTCAAGCAACAACAAACCCTGTTCTGTGCTGTCCTCCCATCAGAACAGACACAGGGCAGCTGTGAAGTGTGTTACTATAATCAGGATGTGTCACTAATACAGCAGAGCAGGGAGGGATATGAACCGTTCACATGCCCCCCTGATCTGTTCTATTAGTATAGTCAAAGCTCCACAGACACATGGTGATTATAGAAAACACACTTCACTGCTGTCACATCGTACTGACCACAGATCAGCCTCACCTCTGCTCTCCACAATCTGTGTAGAGTGCTGGTGGGTGCAGGCACACACAGGGTTAATCCAGGCAGCAGAGCTACACAGACACAGAAGCCAGAGCCCTCCCCCCCTCCCTCTACTACAGAAGCATCACAATTGGCCTCATACTGTACGGGACAGGCTCTGTGCTCTGACCTGCATTCAGAAGCTGCTGATGTCACCAGCAATGGCAGCCAGTGAGAGAAAAATCAACAGGTCGGCTGCTATAGTGATTTGAGGAGCTGATGCACTCCTACTACCAGGGATAACTAAAAATCAGTAGGACATCTGTAATGAACATATAGTGCAAAGCTGCTTGTTTTTTAAAGATCTTTTAATTAAAACCCAATCATTGTAGTGAGACAACCCCTTTAAGATATGCCATAACTTACTGATTGCCTGTGGTTCAGTCAATCTTACCTTCATGTACTCCAGAACAGTGCCCCACAACGCCAGTCCTTAAAGGGAACAGGTCAGGTGCCCTATTTGAGAACAGAAAAAGCAGAGAAAATCTGTAAAAGTGAAACTGAAAGTGCTTCTTACATCTCCCCCATACAGTAACTGACAGTTTGCATTGTACACATATTGATTTGGGGAAAGCTGTCATATGGGCGGGGTAAGCAGGACTCCTACTGTCACCGAAGGAGTCTGGTCAGTATTTTCTCTGCTTTTATTCAGAAATCCTTCTCCAAATCATATAACCCTACATATCAGAGAGTGCAGCGTCTCCCCCTCTATCACACCCTGCTCTCAGATAGGGTAGCAGAAATCACCTGACAGGTTCCCTTTAAAGGGTTTTTCTCGCCATGCTGTTTTACATGGCCACAACCAGCTTCAGACTCTCACTTCCTGGTTAGGCTGTGGGTGAGTCTATAGCAGTAATTGGCATATCAACTCTGCTATTCCTAGCTATTCCTGTCTGCCATACACAAAGCTACAGAGCTTCAAAGCTTAAAACTTGTCATTAACTTAAAAAAAGCTAAATTCTGTTCTAGAGATAAGACTCAGCAGTGAGCGACTCTTCATGGTGGGACGGACTGACGGCAGCTTGGATCGATCAGGAAAGAGAGAAAGAGCAGGGGAGCGGTGGCAGTAACCTTTGAGAAAGTGGTGTGCCCCCTAAAACAGTAGATAAAATCTTTATCTCCTGAATAAAGCAAAATCAAAACAGTAATGTACTTGGTACTAGTCTTCATTTACCTTTCCCTACATATTAAAATCATAGTGAAAAAAAGACCTTTAAAGCCCACCAACAGGTCATTTTTTAGGATATCCTATATAATGCACTGACAATAATTCTATCACCTGTTAAGGAAATCCTATAAACATGACCCGTTTGTGGATCCTGAAGACAGAAGCAGAGAAACACTGCTCTAGAGCAAAAGATGCTAAAATCTTAGGTAAAGCACAACAGCCACTTCGAATATCAGTGCCAGTCCTGGCCCCTTACGATCACTGCAGACCCTAATTACAGTGTTCAGCAGGGGACCCGGTGATCAGTAAGTTACAGTAGGTCATATACATATATTTGGCCAGAAGTAAGAGAACAATAAATCCTAGTAAATGCCCGCTTGAATTGTTAAACATCTTATTCAGTCTTTTTATTATACTGGTTTCATACCTCTCCATTTTCCAGAACAGAATACCTAATACCCCACATTATATGTCCCAAACTGAACAGCTAATTTGCCTTGTCTACACTATTACCGAGGAATTTGAGAATGAGAGAAGAGGAGGGGAGAGCAGAGGGGCTGTATACATTATTCTGTACGATTTTTGTGCAAATCAAATTAAATCTGCAAAGAACCCATGTTCCTTGGCAGTAGTGTTGGTGTAATTAGCCCTTACAGGACCTTAATCATCTGACTACAGTAGGACTAAAGGTCCTACAAGTCCAAACTACACTGCATAACACTATTGAAGTGGAGAAGGACCCAGCTTGTGGTTACAGGAGGAAGTGTGAGGGGTTTGTGAGGAGAGAGAGCATACAGATCAGCAAAGAGGGTGGGGGGACACTAGCAACAAACTTTGTATGAGAGAGGAGGGAGGTAATATGCTATGATGCTATAGCAGCAGTTTATACGTGTGACGATAGGTTTATAAGCAGAATTCTATGTGCAACGAGCACTAGTCTATATGTAAGAGGAAGGGGCTACAGCAGTAGTCTATATGAAAGAGAGGACTTGTTCGATGAGCATAACTATATGTGGAGATGGGGCTTTAGCACATTAACATCCTCTTAAAATCCCAAAAGGTATTTTTATGACATTATAGCGGCACTATGTGTAACATGAATAACTTAAAAGTAAAACATAACTTTCCGACGGATTCACCAATGCATTATTTGAGGTGGTGATCCGTCCGTAAAAAATTTGACATGCACATTTTTTTTTCCGCCCGGGATTGCCGTCGCAATCCGCGGGCAACCCGGCAGGGAAATACGCGCGTGTAACGACGACCCGTATTTTCTATTAAAAATCAATAGAAAATGGGCTGTTACTTATTTCTACTGTTTTGCCGAGGGTTTGACGATCGTCAATCCTCGGCAAATCCGCGGCGAAAAAAACCCCGGTGAACGAGGAAAGCAGAATTCTATGTGCAACAAGCACTAGTCTATATGTGAGAGAGAAGGGGGCTATAGCAGCAGTCTATATGAAAGAGAGGACTTGTGTCATGAGCAATAATCTGTATGTGGAGGATGGGGCTTTAGCAGCACTTAACACTCCTCTGTAAAAATGCCCCAAAAAGGAAATTTTTAGACTTTTTGGTATTTAACCAAAAAAAAACCAAAAACAACCAAAAACCAATACTTTTGCATGCAATTTTCCCAAAGTACTCCTTACAAATACGGTAAAATCATTTACAAGTCCAGTACTCATTTAGTACTGTGTAAAATCATTGTCGTTGTTGAGACGATTTTAGGCTCCGATTTCTCGGCACGTAATGTACGCCCATAAAAAGAAGTGATCCAACACCTGTTTCAGGCAGAGACGTACAGAAGTATAGGAGGCAGCAAGATGCCTCAGGACATTGCGTGTTGAAAGTATGCGCTTGCAAGTGTGTACTTTCAACAGCGCTAACAAGTCGTATTGCGGCACATATCTCAGCGTGTCACAATACACCATGTGAACATACCCTTAGTCTCAGCTAATACAATTTCCTTAGCCTGCTCAATACACCGCTCTTGACATTATGAAGTACATGTATGCCAAAAGTCTGGAGAGAGTAATACTTACAGGTAATCTACAGTGAGTGAGAGGTAATTCAATTCCACAAGGGTGAGGATGGCACCAAGGAAGAAAACATGGCAGGAAGGCTCCCAAAGTTAAACTGCAGTACAGTATGACTATCAGATTCCATCATATTGTAATATCACTATGTAGCACTTGTGGTAACAAATTCAGCTCTGCTCGATCTACTTCATATACGTGATCCGCTTATGAACATTCTGTTTGGTACTTCAGATGTCCATTAAAGGTGCAAATATTTAAAGATTACTTTATCACCACAGGTATCGCAGCCACTAGATTTCAATTCAGATTCCATCCCTAGGAGCCGAAGATATTAAAAAAATGAGAGAGTCAGAAAAGCCTAAAGAGAAGAGCAGTAGGCCACAATGGACTGAGCTAAAGTGAGAAACAGTGCCTGACAAAAAAAGTGAGTATCTGGCTTTGATGCTGGAAAGTGTAGTCTCTTAGGCAGAGGCGTAACTTCAAGCTCTTGGGCCCCGGTGCGAAAAGTGAAATGGGGCCCCCCAGTTACCATGCACCATTTACAATGCTGGTATCTTCTTAGGTGGCAGGAGGCTGCTGGGCCCGGTAGCGACTGCTACTGCTGCACCCCCTGTAGCTATGCCCCTGCTCTAAGGGCGATATATATGAATCCTGGCACTGACAGGCCAGTTCTAAATAGTTTTAAAGGGGTTGTCTCACTACATTGATTCATCTTACCTCAGTCCTGGTTTCATTTTGAATTCAGGGGCGTGTTTACTGGCTTTTACTAGGCTGCAGTAGAAGCCAGGTCTGTAGCTATAGCAACCAGGGCTGGCAGCCTATCATGAGAGATTGAACAGGTCTGTAGCTATGGCAACCTGAGGAGCTGATGCAGCCCATACAATAGGGGATATCTAGGAATAGGTAGGACACTGTTAATGGACATATATTGCAAAGTGATTTGTTTTTGCAAGATCTTTAACATAAAAAGCAATGCTTATAGTGAGACAACCCTTTTTAGGTGGTGTAGAATGCGCCTGAATGTATGAATCTGTTCTTCTGCAGTTCATACATACAGGCGCAGGCTAGTGCCAATACGACAGGTCTGGCTCAGGCACCACCTTTACCCTGGTCTGGCTGTTCTGCGCCTAGGTTTGGTGTCAAAGAATCATAAATGTGTCTACTTCTATGAATGTGGTGCGACGCCCCCCAAATCTTTGGTGCATTAAAAAGTGTCTTTCGGCAGTTTGCAGTGTGACTGTTCATACATCTATAGAACAAGCTTTTTGACACCAGAAAACTAGTGTAGCCCCGTTCATACATGTTGCCCTTAGTCCCTATATTGCATTAGATAAGAGGAAGAGAAGAAGGAAGGAGATGGAACATGGCTGCCAGCACTAGCCACTTGGGCCCTATTCACATGTTTAATGGCTGCGTCACAGATATCAGTCAGGACACCCTGAAAAAAAGTGTCCCAACAGATACTAAGGAGGAACCATAGAAAACAATAAGGCTATGTCTACACAAAAATTTGAAAATGTCACCCAAAATCCAACGGCATTTTCACATCGCCGGGCCATGCTGCACCACAGTTTTTTGCACAAAACACGCACTCGGATTTTGGATTCCTGACGGTCCAGTACATTGTGGCTGCAGGAATCTGATGCCGGTCGGGCGGAATATACAACATGTTCTCTATTCTGCCCAAAGGTTTTAGGAAACCCTTAGTAAAAAAAATCCATGCTGTGCAGACTACAGCACCAATGTTCTATTGAGGGCTGCACAGCACTGGGTGCGGTCAGATTTTTAGCGGATTCAAAATACTGAATGCACTGAAAAAACAACCAAAATCCAGCACTGTGTAGATGAAGCCTAAGGAAAATGTAGTCTCTTTAACTACGTTCGCCCCGTATTCCAATCTGTGCCGAACAGAAAAGTGTGATAGACCAAGCTATTATGCCCAAAATACAAAAGGATATACAGCAGTAATAGGAAATAAAATGTAGTAAAAAAAACAAAAAAAAAAAGTAGGGAGAAAAATAGGATTTTTGCCTCATTATTTTCTGTGATGTCAATGAGACTTCAGATGGAAACCCCTCTTTGAACATCCTGTGTTTGCCCCTGTAACGGGAATGAATCATCAGAAAATAACCTACTATCAATTAGTGTTTTCTTTGCACTTTCTGTTCAGTAGGAATGCCTTCTCATCAGTCTCCTCATTATCATCACAGCCAGGATTACAATGACACCAATGTCTGGATAACTGGATCCAGCATTCACAAGACATGATAATCACAGGTCATCTCCTCCTCATTGCACTGTGACTTCCTCCTAAATCACAGAGCATGACCACAACACTCTCCCACAGAAGTCAATGAGTCATCTCCTGTTCACAGGTTTCTATAGTACAAGTAGCTGCTGTAAACCACATCTCTAAATGCTATTGATAGCAATAAATATATACTGAACGCTGAACAAAAAAAAAAAATAAAAAAAAAATCTACTGACAGTAATAATCAGATAAAAAAAAAAAACACAAATATGGATCAATATTTTGCCCCAATTAGCAAAAATAAAATATATATTATATTATATATATATAATATATTAAAAATATATGTGATATATTCCATATATATTCCAGTGTCTCAAACGGTGTGATCAATTTGGCAATATTAAGATTTTTGTTTCGGCAAAGTAAACCAAGGAATAACCAATATCAAAATTCAAATGATAAAATCTAAAAAATAGGTTTTATTTTATGCCACACCAATTTTCCAAGAAGCCATGTCCTCTTCCCAGCTATGAGGTTACATTGATATGGTAGGTGGGCACACACAACTGATCAAAATGTGAACTACAGACTTAAATTTTAGGTTTGTATAGAGAATAGCAGTTATATATTTTAAAGCACAGGTGTCAAACTGTGGCCCTCCAGCTGTTGGGAAACTACAACTCCCATCATGCCCACTGTTATAGATTATACAAATGCATAATGGGAGTTGTAGTTTCCCAACAGCTGGAGGGCCACAGTTTGACACTCCTGTTTTAAAGGTTTCATGTGTCTACTGTATTTTGTGGTGGAGAAATCTAAACACTCTTCTACTACTTTCTATGGCTAACACGGTACAACATTATACTACTACCCTGTTTCCCCAAAAATAAGACAGCATCTTATATTAATTTTTGCTCCTCAGGATGCACTCTCTCTTATTTTCAGAGGGGGTCTTATTTTTCCATGAATAAAGGATAGCATGCTCTACTAGTGTGTGTATAAATCTTAAAGTTTAGAGTCACAAACCATAGGATAGATGTCTGTAAATTTTATTGTAGCTGCAGTGACTTATCTCAAAGGCTGGCACATGTGACATGCTGGGACTTGTAGAACTAGAAGTCCCAGCATGCCCCATCAGCCATCCTCCGAGATGTGTGTCAGTATCATTGCTCTGTTCTCCCCCCTCTTCCCTCTGTTACTTACATCTACTTTCTGTCTCCTGTCCTGGGATATTTGGGACCTGTGGTGACATCATAGTCACATGACCTCCCTTCACAGTTCCTTCAACCCTCTAATGATTTCCGCTATGTCTAATTTTCGGGGGGTGCCTTATATTAGGGAATTCAACAAAATCTCTGTGTCTTACTTTCGGGGGTGTCTTATTTTCGGGAAAACACAGTAGTTGTGGAGAATTTGTATTTTTGTAGCCACAACAGTGTGCACAGGTATCCACGTTCAGTCGCAATGGAGGTGAAGGCTAACTTTGGATTAGGCGAGTGGTTGACTTTATACTAGCTGTGTACCCATCATCCAAAGGGATGGGTGGAAGGGGGGGGGGGGGTAGCTCGCCGGCCCCATTGACATCCATTATCCACGGCGCGTATCCCGCCAGGATAATGTGCATGCCACTTTCTCCCCGCTTGGCGTATTAGGGGAGACGGAATCCATAGTTCTCTATGAGAACTGTTAATTACCGTAATGCCTGGGACTGATTTCAGCATTGGAACGCAAATACGGCGCGCAATACGGCTGAAATCCGTCCCAGAATCAGCCGTGTGAACGAGGCCTTACAGTGCAACAATGTTTGTAAATACAACAGCAAGCTTATTACAAAAAGAGAATCCAACAGAAATGTCAGTATAAAGCATGACAACGTGTCACAAAAAAGGTAACAAGAGGTGCTATACTGAGTCCAATGTCTATGATAGGAGCTGACAAAAGGCAATACAATCATAGACATGGTTGTGTTAAGCACAGTAGGAAATCAACCAGAATAACTAACAGGTCTGATACATAATCATAGAAAAGAAAATACTATTATGCGGCCTCTGTATTAAAGGGACTTTATCGGTCCAGAGTAAAGCGTAAGTTATCAGCATTTTTATAGAGACCATTTTAAGAAATGAAGATTGGCCTCTGTCCCGGCTATTCTCACATAGAATATGTGCAATTTAGTGCATGAGCGGGTGGGGTTAGGGCTAAAGATGGGCTCTTGTATTATGTATATGCTGCTTATTTAGTGCTCTAATAATTACCTACAATTAATACTATCAAACCGCAATGAAGTCAAATGGTAGTGTTGTTTCAATAAACAACCGTATATACTCGAGTATAAGCCTAGTTTTTCAGCACAAAAAACGTGCTGAAAAATCTGAAGCCACTCTGCCAGGAAGAAGCCATTACTCCAAAAGAAACATGTAAAAGCCAGGTTAATGTTTGGAAATGCACAAAGGAACAAAGAGCTACATTTCTGGCGGCATGTCCCGTGGTCTGTCGAAATTAAATTTGAACTGTTTGGCCACAATGACCATCGTTAGATTCAGGCAATGTTCACACGGCTTATTGCCGACGTAATTGCAGGGACGGATTTCGCCCCGCAATTACGCCGGCAGCAGTGCAGGGGGGGGCGGGGCGGGGGGCAGGCAGCTCGCCGGCCCCATAGACACTCATTCACGGCATGTACACGCCGTAAATCATGTGCATGTCACTTTCTCCCCCCTCGGCGGGTTCGCCGAGCGGGGAGGAGCGACGGAATCCATAGTTCTCTATGAGAACTGTGGATTACCGTATTTTCTGGGACGGATTGGAGCCGTACTGAAGCGCAAATCCGGCGCGCAGTGCGGTTCCAATCAGTCCCAGAATAAGCCGTGTGACGAGGCCTTAGAGAAAAAAGGGAGAAGCTTGGAAGGCTAAGTACACCATCCCAACTGTGAAACACGGGGGTGGTAGCATCATGTTGTGGGGTTGTTTTGCTGCAGGAGGGACTGGTGCATTTCACAAAATAGATAGCATCATGAGGAAAGAAGATTATGTAGCAATACTGAAGAAACATCTCAAGACATCAGCCAGGAAGTTAAAGTTTGAGCAGAAATGGGTCTTCCAAATGGACAATGGCCCGAAGCTGGTTACAAAGTGGCTTAAGGATAACCAAGTCAATGTTTTGGAGTGGCCATCACAAAGCCCTGATCTCAATCTTATTGAAAATGTATGGGCCAAGCTGAAAAGAGCAAGGTGACCTACAAACATGGCTCAGTTACACCAGTTCTGTCAGGAGGAATGGGCCAAAATTCCTACCAACTGTTGTGAGAAGCTTGTGGAAGGATCCAAAACATTTGACCCAAGTCATACAGTTTAAGGGCAATGCTACCAAATACTAATGAAATGTATGTAAACTTATAACTTTGAAGAAAGTAAGAAAATGCCATAAATAATTTTCGTTCCTAATTGACCTACACCGGGTAAGGTTTATTCTGATTTCATGTCAGATAGTGAGAAAAACCTGCAGATGTGTCTTTTTATATAGTGTATGGAAACTTCTGGTCTCAACTGTATAAACATACACGTATACCGTATATTATCTATTTTTGTATTCGTGAATGAATAAAATATATTTATCATTCCTTTGGATTTGCCTGTGCTAGGTTTCTTCTTTTTTTTTTGGTGTTCATGTAGTGGTCTGTATGTAAAGATCAAAGAGGCAGAAGCTGTAAGAAAACACACCGTTCACAGCCACCGTCACTGACAGCTGGGCCACAGGAAGATGCTATTAGGCCCTGTAAAAAAAAGGCACTGTTAAAAACACCAGCTTCAGTATAAAGCTGTCTTTGTAGTCAATAAGTGGTTAAAATTAAGAGCTTGAAAAACAAAAGAGCAAAGTCTAGGAAGAAATGCCAATAACAGAGCAACCCAAGATAACGGTCATGTGTGACACTACTGAAATTCCGGGGAAAAGGTCTAAAATCTGTCTCAACATTGTATGATAATATCTCATAACGTGCTAGACCAGAGGACAACATACTGCAGCTTTTCAAGGCACTGTTTAGTATAACCAACACACAGATCTCCCACAGAAAAGCCTCATCTAGGAAGAATGCATTGCACAAGACGCAACATCTATCTGAAGTTGCTTATTTCAGATAAAAACTGTTTAGTCACATTATTATGACCACTTTCTACTTCTGACATTCACAGCACATAGCTAATGAAAGAAGTCACATGACGTGAGCTGGCTCGGTGGGGATATACAGATGTAGCAGAACTAAACAGAACAGATAACGCGCCGTGATATCAAGAAACGGAGTGTTATCTCTACTTTCCAGGGCTGTGGCGTCAGCAAGCCAAAGCCCCGACTCCGACTCCTCAATTTCCCAAACCTCCGACTCCCTCATACACGGCGCATGTTTAAGTGATAACTTTACTGTAGTAAAATGGTGACATCAGGCTGTTTATCACCTTATGATACAATAATCAAGCTATTTAGGTAGAACAGACACAGACAAGCAAAAGGGTAACAATGTTTTGATCTTTTGAACACTTGTGGGTAGAGTTGAAGAAAAAGCTGTATTTGTATCCAAGTCCAGTCTGCACCAACATTGGGAATGTGTAGAAGTGACCGGGAATCAGATTTTGGTCAAGACACGCTTGAATATGATTCAGAGCCCAGAAGGATTCAGGCAGTATTGAAAACCAAAAGGTGGATTTCCCAAATACTAACAAAATAATAAAATTTAACATTTTAATTTTTAGGAGCAAAACAGTAACAACGCAGTTACAGGAAACAAACTGCAGAACTAAGCAGATGTAAATACTTGCAAGTCAAATTTATGTATAAGATAGGTAAGATGACGGTATATAAAATTACAGTAGCCTCATGTACAAAGCTGTAGTGGATGGAGAGATATGGAGCCTGAAAGTCACAAGTTTAAAACATTGTTACCACTTTGCTTGTCAGTGTACAATATATTTATTGAATATGACTTTAGAACATAAAAAATTGTAAATCTGCAAAACACTACAGGAACATTTTTGGAGTCTCTGAATTTGTTCTGAGAAATAGTATTGCCTCCATCAGATCCTGCATACATGACCTCACATCTGATCTCATTATTTCCAGGATAGAGAACGGCCTCTCTACACTAACTTGGGTTGGAGCAAAGCGGTGACCACAGGGGCAACATCTCTAATAATGTCAGGGTATAAAGGAATTGTCTCAGCCACAGTCAGGTCTGATGAATGGTTGAACTCTTCTACTTCTTTGAAAACAGGTGAAAAATGTTGCTGAAATCTGTTTGCCCTGGGAGCAGAATCTTTTCCCCTGGGGGCAGCGCTTTGCCTGCTCCATGTCATCAATTACACTCCTCATGTGATAAGGCTGAAGAAATGGGAGCCGTAGCACTGGCCGGACCCAATTCCTCTTGCTCTTTGCATCGAACTAACTGGATCAACTTATTATATATTTTGGGAGTCGGTCCCTTTTATGACGACTGACTCCTGCAAAATAGGCACCGACTCCACAACTCTGACTCCACAGCCCTGCTACTTTCTCAAAGACTTTCAATGGCCTATGTTTACAGATGAGAGCAGATAACACACAAAGCCGCAATATCATGGTCAAGCTGGACTCTGCTACATCTGTAAGGCTATGTTCACACGGCGTAATTGCTGGCGTACAGTACGCTCCGCAATTATGCCGGGTGTTTGGGAGTCGCGCTGATCGGCGCCTACCCTCGCGACACGGTGGGGGCGGCAACCCGCCTGCCCCATAGACTGTCATTACTTGCGCCTCGTATTCGCCGCATGTAACTGACATGTCCCTCATCTCCCAGCGCGTACAATACAATCATATTGTGCGAGCGGGGAGAGGAGGCGTAATCTATAATTCTCTATAAGAACTGTGGATTACCGTAATTTCGGCGCACATCTCACTCGTATCAGAGCCCAAATGTGCCTGTGTGAACATAGCCTATGTGGGCAATAGGCTGTCTGCACACATACCCCTCTTTGCTTTCATAAGTAAAAAGTAATTTATCAAAGTTGCAAAAAGGGATAATGATTAGTTATTTCAGGTCAAGAATGGCAGGATTTCTGAAACTGCAGTTTATGAACTGTTCACGTGTTGCTGTGGTGAAAGTGTATGGTAAATGGCATCACTGAACAAGCGACACGCGACAGTGGAACAACTAACCACCAAAATGAACCAGGAAGCTACCAGAGGTGTCTAACGTGACAGTTCATTGAACTCTGTATGAAGCTCTAAAGTAGACAAGTGGTCACTGCACCTCTGCTGATGAAGTTACATTGGCAGAAAAAGCTTCACTTTATACAGCTATATTGGAACTGGACCTACACCAATTAGCAAAGGGATTTCTTTAACTCCTTAACGAACGCCCACCGTCTTATGACGGCGGCCGGTGCGGGTCGTTCGTCTGCAGTGACGTCTTTTGACGTCGGCAGGTGCGGGACGTTCGTCTGCAGTGACGTCTTTTGACGTCGGCCGGTGCGGGTCGTTCGTCTGCAGTGACGTCTTTTGACGTCGGCCGGTGCGGTCGTTCGTCTGCAGTGACGTCTTTTGACGTCGGCTGGTGCGGGTCGTTCGTACTGCAGTGACGTCTTTTGACGTCGGCTGGTGCGGGTCGTTCGTCTGCAGTGACGTCTTTTGACGTCGGCTGGTGCGGGTCGTTCGTCTGCAGTGACGTCTTTGACGTCCGGCTGGTGCGGGTCGTTCGTCTGCAGTGACGTCTTTGACGTCGGCTGGTGCGGGTCGTTCGTCTGCAGTGACGTCTTTTGACGTCGGCTGGTGCGGGTCGTTCGATGCTGCAGTGACGTCTTTGACGTCGGCTGGTGCGGGTCGTTCGTTCTGCAGTGACGTCTTTTGACGTCGCTGGTGCGGTTCGTTCGTCTGCAGTGACGTCTTTTGACGTCGGCTGGTGCGGGTCGTTCGTCTGCAGTGACGTCTTTTGACGTCGGCTGGTGCGGGTCGTTCGTCTGCAGTGACGTCTTTTGACGTCGGCAGGTGCGGGGCGTTCGTCTGCAGTGACGTCTTTTGACGTCGGCTGGTGCGGGTCGTTCGTCTGCAGTGACGTCTTTTGACGTCGGCTGGTGCGGGTCGTTCGTCTGCAGTGACGGCTGTTGACGTCGGCTGTGCGGGTCGTTCGTCTGCATGACGTCTTTTGACGTCGGCTTGGTGCGGGTCGTTCGTCTGCAGTGACGTCTTTTGACGTCGGCTGGTGCGGGTCGTTCGTCTGCAGTGACGTCTTTTGACGTCGGCTGGTGCGGGTCGTTCGTCTGCAGTGACGTCTTTTGACGTCGGCTGGTGCGGGTCGTTCGTCTGCAGTGACGTCTTTTGACTCGGCTGGTCGGGTCGTTCGTCTGCAGTGACGTCTTTTGACGTCGGCTGGTGCGGTCGTTCGTCTGCAGTGACGTCTTTTGACGTCGGCGGGTGCGGGTCGTTCGTCTGCAGTGACGCCCTTTGACGTGGGGCTGGTGCGGGTCGTTCGTCTGCAGTGACTCTTTTGACGTCGGCTGGTGCGGGTCGTTTCGCCCTGCTTTGACGTCTTTTGACGTCGCTGGTGCGGGTCGTTCGTCTGCAGTGACGTCTTTTTGACGTCGCTGGTGCGGTCGTTCGTCTGCAGTGACGTCTTTGACGTCGGTGGTGCGGGTCGTTCGTCTGCAGTGACGTCTTTTGACTTGGCTGGTGCGGGTCGTTCTCTGCAGTGACTTCTTTTGACGTCGGCGGGTGCGGGTCGTTCGTCTGCAGCGACATCTTTTGGCGTCAGCTGGTGCGGGGTCGTTCGTCTGCAGCGACATCTTTTGGCGTCAGCTGGTGCGGGTCGTTCGTCTGCATTGCGTCTTTTGACTTCGGCTGGTGCGGGTCGTTCGTCTGCAGTGACGTCTTTTGACGTCGGCTGGTGCGGGTCGTTCGTCTGCAGTGACGTCTTTTGGCGTCGCTGCAGACATCGGAGTTTGTGCCGCCCAGTCCCGCAACTGCGCTGGGATCGGGGTTGTACTACACAGCCCCGATCCCAGAGCATGTCCTGCGAGCACTGGGTAGCGGGGGAAACCTCCGTAACCCGGTGCTTTAACCCTTTGATTGCGGCGGATCGTCTCCGCAGCGCAATCAAAGGGTTTCCCCTGCTCTGTCGGGTGATCGGAACACATGGTGACCCGACAGGTTTCGGGAACTCTGCACAGTCCACCCCTGGGGACCTAGAGGGGCCCCCCAAAGCTGCCCTGTGTAACAACCATTTGACCGGGACGCACTGTGTGCTGTCCAGATCAGTGCCTGTGTCAGACTGACACAGATTAGAATGTATAGGCATATATGAATATGCTAATACATTACTAAGTATAAAAAAAAAAAATTTAAAAAATGTAAAAAAAACAGTTATCCCTTCATGGGAGTAAAAAAAAAGTAAAAAAAAAAAAAAAAAAAAGTGTAAAAAAATAAAAAATAAAAAATAATTGTGCAAAATTACACACACAAAAAAAAACCTACACATATGGGCCATCAACACGACCGTAATAACCTGTAGAATTAATCTAACAAGTTATTAAGTGAGAAATGTGAATGGTGTAAAACAAAACAAACAAAAAAAATACTGCAATTATTTATAAGTGAACTTAAACTATTCCCCATAAAGAAACAACTTGTCTCGAATAAAATGAGACCTCATCCAACTGCGTCATTGAAAAAAAAGAAAAAACCCTACAACTGTTGAAATGAAAGGGAGGCAAAAACAAAAAAATGTTCTGGCATTAACTACTTTTCAGGCATTCGGCTTAAGGCTATGTTCACCCCCGGTTTATTTGGGACGCATTTCACCACGTATTGAGAGCGTACTGCGCTCTAATACGAGTGTAATGCTTCCCAATAATTACGGTAATCCACAGTTCTCATAGAGAAGTATGGATTACGTCTCCTCTCCCCGGGCGTACAATACGATTATTCACATGTCATTTATTCACTGCGCCTGCCCGCCGTGTTTATTGTCAGTCTATGCCCCCCCCCCCCCTGCCTCGCAGGAGTACGCGAGCTCCCGACCACCCAACGGAAATTCAGGTCATACTGTACTCCCCGCAGTTAAGCCGTGTGAACATGCCATAAGGAGTCATGTTTTCTGCTTCTTTGAACAGGTGGACATCAGAGAACAAACACCCTGCAACCGCTGCTGGAATAGTACAAGTGAAAGGTGGCACTGTTATGGTCTGAGTAATGTATTCATAGCATTCTCTGGGCCTGCTCATCCATGTGGTCTTCTCAACCGATCCGAGTATGAATCCATTGTTGCAGATCACGTACACATATATATGACGACTCTCTTCCTTGGGGCTGATGAGATCTTCCAGCAAGAGTGTGTCACTCGGCTAGCAATGTCCAACACTGGCTTGAAGACATCCAAGTACTACTCTGGATCCCTAATTCCCCAGACCTGAAGCCAAATGAACATCTGTGGGAGCACCTCGACCATCATGCTTGCGCCATGGATCCCGTCCATGCCTCCTCCGCAGCTGTAGGATGCAGTCAGCATGGCTCCAGATACCGGTGATGACGGCTCGGTATTTTGTAACTTTTTCATGCAAACAGTCGTACTGACATTTATGCCAGAGATCAGAGGTTGCGCAGTCACGTCCAGCCAGGGAGAGCCATCCCCTTTTCTCAGGGCCAGTGGGTGTCTCAACAGTTGGACGCCACAGATGTATTTGTTATATCCTGTGGCTATACCATAAAAGTTATGTGTGGGAAATGTCCTTTAACCTCTTAAGACTTTGAGACACATAGAACTATCACAGGTGCTTCTTTTTACTCTGTCATGGACACATACTGACATTACAATGATGGGTTCTGACATAATTCCCACAAAATTAGGTAATGTATAAACTAAAATTTATACCCAGTACTATAATCGGACATAGAGGCGCATTTTGGATTAATTTTAAGGCGCATTTTTCACTGAAGCAGCCCTGTTCAGTCTTTTCCTTGTTCCTATTATAAGGCGTACATGGATTAATTAAGCGGGGCACTTAAAAAACAAAGCTCAACCGAAACCCAAAGCTTCATTCAAAAATTTTCACAAAACTCTCAACTTGTAAAGTTGTAACAAAAGTCAATACATGTACTATTTCCGTGCCGATCGTAAAATACTGTCAACTTATGACATTTATTTGCAACTGATTTGCAACTGATTTGGGAACGTTTTTAAAGGGAAATCCGACGTAATCAGTTCTAAATCATGCGGAACATGCTTTATAAAACCTTATTTCAACTGTTTTGAAACTGTTTTTGGGAACGTATTTACTTTTGTAAATCAGTTGAAAAATCATTTTCAAATCGTTGCAAATCAGTTACAAACAGTTACAAATCAGTGTCACTAAACCACTGTACCAATCGTTCTGAACAAACCCAAAAAACCCCAAAGTGAAAAATGATTCTTAAAAGGCGCATCGGATATAAGGCGCATTTTCGATTCTGAGAAAATCATAGGCTTTTATGGCCCCTTATATCCGAAAAATAGGGTAGTTCATACTACACAGCCGAATTACTGCCATAACCACCGGAATCAGAGACTGTTTCCTTTTGGCTTTTTAACCCCTTAAAGAAAAACCTGTCACATAATTATGCCCCCTGGAGGGCAAAATAATAGTGTCAACCTGCTTTTTCCACCTGTCCCCCTTTTTCGTAAGATCGGATTTTTGTTTTTTAATCCAAATCTGCAGTTTTCAGCCAGAGGAGTCATTCGAAGAGTCCTTCAGCGTGTCAGTTTTTTTCAAACCCCGCCCACCTGAGGCTAGCCCCACCTACCTCAACTTACAAACCTATTAGGGTGCTTTCACATAGTGCGTTTTTCAATGCATTTTTTGTGCAGGAAGGTACAGCAATTAATGCTGTACATTGCTGCACAAAAATCGCGGTCAAATTCGCGTTAATTACCGCGATTTTACCGCAATTTTTGCCGCGATTTTTGTGCAGTAATGTACAGCATTAATTGCTGTACCTTCCTGCACAAAAATATGCATGGAAAAACGCATCAAAAACGCACCGTGTGAAAGCACCCTTACTTTGAATAGGTAGAAACATGTGAATAACCACTGACAGGGGGGGTGGAGCTAACATCCTGCTCTGAATAAAATTTGAGGGATAAATGCGCTAAAACTGATGCATCTTACAGAATAAGGGGCACAGCGCTGGAAACAGCAGGTCTAACACTAGCTTGTGCTGTCCTCAGCAAGGGGGGCATAATCTATGTGACAGGTTCCCTGTAAGTGCCACAGGAATTCCTGGTGTTTGACAGGCCACCAGCACCTTGCAACACGATTGTGATATGCCAATGGGTTAATAGGAGACCCTGGTGCCTAACACAAAACCTCCCATCAATATAGCCTTAGTAGGCCCTGGCTTTATTTGTGCTAGCATTACAGCCTCCATGAATTGATTACGTAGTTCAGTGAAGATTATCAGGGGATACTTTTGTACAAGCAGTCCTATCAAAATATAACTCAATTGACCTTAAGATAAGTCAATCAAGTCCACCAGGCACCACTGTCATAACAGAATCCATTACAGTCATACAAAAAAAAAAAAAAATACAAAAACTGTTCAAGATTTGTTCTCCCCCCAGCTCCCCCCCTCCTCCGCATTCACCCTGTAAGGCTGGGATCAAACTGCATAGGAGGTCCTGCGCAGAGATGACAACAGACCCATTATCCAGCGGACACTACTAGCGCCTGATGGATTCGGTTGACCACAATGAGTCCATCAGAAAAAAAAAAAATGCCATCATTCCCAGCTGAACTGGTGATGGAGGATCTGAACCTCCAGCGCTGATGTGAACCAGGTCGGGGAAAAAAAGATGATGAAAGTCCCCATATGGCTGCAGCAACAGAAATGGGACACAGTTGTGGATCTCAGTGTCTGGTGACATGAAAGGGAGTTGTTTTTTCAGTGAATTGACTGCCAGGGCTTCCGCCCCGCTTGTGGGCAGCTCAGCGGCTGTCGGGGCTTCCGCCCCGCTTGTGGGCTGAAGTGACTGCCAGGGCTTCTGCCCGCTTGTGGGCAGCTCAGTGACTGCCAGGGCTTCTGCCCGTTTTGTGGGCAGCTCAGTGACTGCCAGGGCTTCCGCCCCGCTTGTGGGCAGCTCAGTGACTGCCAGGGCTTCCGCCCCGCTTGTGGGCAGCTCAGTGACTGCCAGGGCTTCCGCCCCGCTTGTGGGCAGCTCAGTGACTGCCAGGGCTTCCGCCCCGCTTGTGGGCAGCTCAGTGACTGCCAGGGCTTCCGCCCCGCTTGTGGGCAGCTCAGTGACTGCCAGGGCTTCCGCCCCGCTTGTGGGCAGCTCAGTGACTGCCAGGGCTTCCGCCCCGCTTGTGGGCAGCTCAGTGACTGCCAGGGCTTCCGCCCCGCTTGTGGGCAGCTCAGCGACTGCCGGGGCTTCCGCCCCGCTTGTGGGCTGTATAGTGACTGCCAGGGCTTCTGCCCCGCTTGTGGGCAGCTCAGTGACTGCCAGGGCTTCCGCCCCGCTTGTGGGCAGCTCAGTGACTGACAGGGCTTCCGCCCCGCTTGTGGGCAGCTCAGTGACTGCCAGGGCTTCCGCCCCGCTTGTGGGCAGCTCAGTGACTGCCAGGGTTTCTGCCCCGCTTGTGGGCAGCTCAGTGACTGCCGGGGTTTCTGCCCCGCTTGTGGGACACACCCCCATGTATGAGGTATTCCCCCTTTACAGCAGGCTAAAAACTATGAACAGGGTTCAAACAATGCCCCCCGTCGCTCATGACGCCAGGGTTTTTCCCCGCTTGGGGGGCACTCAGTGACTGCCAGGGCTTCCGCCCCGCTTGGGGGCAGCTCAGCGACTGCCAGGGTTTCTGCCCCGCTTGTGGGCAGCTCAGCGACTGCCAGGGCTTCTGCCCCGCTTGTGAAAGATCTGACACATCCTCCATGATTTGAGGAAATATTTACCTTTACAGCAGGAAACCTCAAACACATATGAACAATTTTCCTAAACAAGCCCCTCTCCGCCCGCACTCACTGGTGGCCGCACACGGCAGGGCTGGAGGATCCGCTGCGCACGTTACCGGACGCCCCTCTCTGCCCCATTACTTGTCCCAACAGTCCCGTCCAAGGAACCGGGACCAACACACCCAGAAGGGACGCAACTTACTCGGAGGAGACGAGGGCTGAGCGCGGCGTCCTCTCTGCAGCTGCCTCCCGTGTGGTCACAGCACAGCGCTCTCTGAAGACGCACGGGAGCGAGCGGCGCGTCCCCGACCACTGTCCACACCTAGAGGCTCCGCTACGTCACTGACGGGGGTATGAGCTCCCGGAGTGTGGTCACTGGACGTGGGCGGAGGAGAGCGGAAAGTATGGAGCTCCCTGCCCCCCGGAGACCAGGGGGACTGCGGGGCCAGCCTGGGATCGCTCTGGAAGTTACACCCTGCCCTTTAAAAGTCACATGGACCTTGTTCAAATGCTGACCCACATGCCCTTTATTTCTCAAGGCCCTGACTTCAGTCCAGCTTGTGTGTATAAGATGTAATTCGGTTTCTGGGTAACAAGTCATATTAGTGCAGCCAGTACTAACACTCAGCTTCCCAAGGTTCCTGAATGACACTTCTACCTGAGTACTATAAAATCTATATTCTATGCGCAAAGAAATGAAAATGGAAAGATTTTCTTTAATTCGTCATTTTAGGGAGCACATGAAAAGCGGAAACTCTGGACAGAGTGCTTTTACCAAGGCTACAATTCAATATCAAATACATAGCTGTAGACGCTAATTTTTAGCAGAAAAACAAAATTCACCAAAAAACTGCCCAGATAGTGTAATGCCAGACAGCCCCACACTAAACCAAGGGCTCATTCACATCTCATTATTGCCCCCTATTCGTTTTCAGATTTTCGGCAGATTCAGAATTTAAAATCCACCAAAAATCCAACTGTGTAGCCCTCAATAGAAAATCCATGCAGTGGCTTTCACTGGGAAAACAAAACCGCCAGCCGTCCGGCAGAATATATAACGGGATAACTGTCAGATTTCCGCAGCCCCAATGTACTGGGCTACCGGGAATCCAAAATCTGACCGCTTTTTTTGTGCAAAAAAAAAAAAAAAAACAGCGGTGCGGTTCAGCGATTTGATGCCGTCGGATTTTGGGCAGCATTTTCAAATTGATGTGTAGACCTAACCTTACCTTCCACATGCTATGAAACATGTTCACAATGGGTACTGTGGCAGGACCATGACGGGACCATAGTGAGCTACAGGAAAAACCTAGACTATGTCGTGTCTGCAGATAGTATATTTGGTTGCCCATGTTTTTGTGTAAATGCGCAAAGCATGTATGTTCAGTAAGTAGGACGAACATAGTCCAATTCATACTACGTTTGCCCTGTAGATCTCTATGGTCCCGTCATAGCCCCCCATGCATCATCAGTGGTTATAAACTATTCATGGTATCGCAACAGACACTTAAAACCAAAGGTATAAATGTAATGTGAATGGGGCCAAAAATAAGAGCTGGTACAGTGACCAGAGGCAAAGAAGGTAGATTGTGAGCTTTATTGATGACAATAACTGAACAGCACAGTGAGGTATATCAGAACCATATAAACTCCATGACAAGTTCTGCCCTGTAATGCCTGAACAGCACCACACAACTCCCAGGTAAGTCATGTTGTACAGGTTACATAGTGCCCTTGCTGCTCTGTCCCCTTGATCTGATGTACTGGCCTCTTCCACCCCCTGGTTTGCAGAAATTGGGTACTGACAGTTTGTAATTTAGCACAGTTATTGGAAGGGCCGAAAAAGAATTCACTGGTGCCTACTGAAATCAGAAGTGTAAAGGGCCGTTCACACAGCTTATTTCAGGGACGACAACAATAACAAAAACATAGAAAGATATAAGCTCACCGACCGAGTGCTTGTGCAGCTAAACATTTTGTAGAAAATCATCTAGAATCTATTGAAGGTTTTTGTTGCTATGGAGTAGAGAGGGTAAAATGCCCCAGAAATGGGGGGGATCGTGAACATCTTTTACGTATGCGTGAAGCATCATGGTTCTATGTGTTGGGATCGCCGTAATGACCTGGCATATATTTATTAAAGAATCCCGTGGGTTTTTTTTTTTTTTTTGTTGTTGTTGCTCTAGATGTACACTCACCGGCCACTTTATTAGGTACACCATGCTAGTAACGGGTTGGACCCCCTTTTGCCTTCAGAACTGCCTCAATTCTTCGTGGCATAGATTCCACAAGGTGTTGCAACGATGCTCAATTGGTACCAAGGGGCCCAAAGAGTGCCAAAAAAAATATTCCCCACACCATGACACCACCACCACCAGCCTGAACCGTTGATACAAGGCAGGACTGGATCCATGCTTTCATGTTGTTGACGCCAAATTCTGACCCTACCATCCGAATGTCGCAGCAGAAATCGAGACTCATCAGACCAGGCAACGTTTTTCCAATCTTCTACTGTCCAATTTCGATGAGCTTGGGCAAATTGGAGCCTCAGTTTCCTGTTCTTAGCTGAAAGGAGTGGCACCCGGTGTGGTCTTCTGCTGCTGTAGCCCATCTGCCTCAAAGTTCGCCGTACTGTGCGTTCAGAGATGCTCTTCTGCCTACCTTGGTTGTAACGGGTGGCTATTTGAGTCACTGTTGCCTTTCTATCAGCTCGAACCAGTCTGCCCATTCTCCTTTGACCTCTGGCATCAACAAGGCATTTCCGCCCACAGGACTGCCGCTCACTGGATGTTTTTTCTTTTTCGGACCATTCTCTGTAAACCCTAGAGATGGTTGTGCGTGAAAATCCCAGGAGATCAGCAGTTTCTGAAATACTCAGACCAGCCCTTCTGGCACCAACAACCATGCCACGTTCAAAGACACTCAAATCACCTTTCTTCCCCATACTGATGCTTGGTTTGAACTGCAGGAGATTGTCTTGACCATGTCTACATGCCTAAATGCACTGAGTTGCCGCCATGTGATTGGCTGATTAGAAATTAAGTGTTAACGAGCAGTTGGACAGGTGTACCTAATAAAGTGGCCGGTGAGTGTATATGCTAATAGGACATACTAATAAGTGTTTCAGCATGAAATTTAAGCTATATCAGTATACGTTTTAACATCAGGAATTACTGAAGTAAGATATACATATGGGTTAAAGGGAAGTGATGCCCAACCCTTTTTAGCTATTTAAGTGTGGTTAATGTTTGTGTATGTATACCGTGATCAAGGGCGCTTTGCAGTACGCCCGAAACGCGTCGGAAGTCCTAGCCCCATCTGTACCCTCCTATGAGTTTCTAATAAAGTTGGCGTTATATTTCATCCATCGCTGGATCCATTGCTTTTACTTTGGAAGACTGCTATTTCAGGGATGGATTGCAGCCGTATTGCGCGCCATACTGCACTGCAATACGGCTGCAATCCGTCCCAGCCATTACGGTAATCCACAGTGCTCATAGAAAACTGTGGATTCCGTCTCTCCTTACCGCTCGGCGAATCCGCCGGGCGGGGAGAAAGTGACATGTTCATTATCCCGGAGGGACACGCGTCGTGGATAATGCATGTCTATGGGGCCGGCGAGCTGCGCCCTCGCCCCTTATTCAAGCCATAATTGCGGGCGAAATCCGTGTCGCAATTACGGCTTGAATAAGCCGTGTGAACCAGCCCTAAAGCTATGTCTACACAGCAATGATAAAATTGCATCCAAAATCTTTTGGCATTTTAACATCCCAGGGCTGCGGTTTGTGGCATGGGTTTGCACTAAAAACTGGGGTTGGTTTTCGGACTTGCTATCGGCCACGTATATTGATTGTACGGGAATCCAATTACAATCCGGCAGAAGATCTGACAGGCTTGAAAATCTGCTGGAATCCTGCAGATTTCAAAATCGACCCGAAAAAGTCCGTGTATGTAGCCTACAGCACAGATTTTGTATTGCTTTCTATGGGGCACTGATTACAGTCGGATTTTCAGTGGATTCTAAACACTGAATCCGCAGAAAATACCAGAACATGTTGATGCTGTATTTTTTGCCTTAAAATACTTGGTGGCCTGTAGAAAAGTAGCCTCCAAGGATAGTTATACAAGACGAATAAGCAAGTAGATCATTTCTTTTCACTTACCCACATGTCACAACAGATGATGAAAGTGCTCCCCATTCACATCTATGCACCTTTGGGCACGTTGGAGCATGTTGGCTCATACTGATTGCAGCTCTTTAGCAGTAATGCGGCGGATAGTGTGTGTGAGGTTTCCCTTGAGTTCATCCAGGTTATGCAGATTGTTGGCGCACACTTTCTGTTTTAAATTTCCCAACACATAAAAATCGCATTTAGACAAGTCTAGGGAACGTGGTGGCCGTAATCCTTTGCTCACAGTTCGCTCCTCCATAGACCGTTCATGAAACCGTGCCAGTGAATAGCATTTGTGTGGCATGCTGCCCCATCTTGTTGAAAAAAGCAGGACATTTTTTCTTCTGATGTTGGTTGTAAAACTGTCCAAAGATGTCCAAGTAATCCACGGTATTCATACGGTAATTGAATTGTAGAAAATTCAGCCCTCTAGTCGTGTTCCTGACAACACACACGAGCCCCCAATTTTCTGGTTAATGAAGTGGTGTTTCATGAGTCTAATTGGGATTTTCAGGTGACCAGAACCTCATATTCCGGGAAATTACGTTTAATGAAAAACTAAACCAAGCTTCGTCTGTCATGAAGTACAGCAATGGGTCTGTCATGTTATAAGGAATAGAACACCGGGTATGGGGCCGTTCACACGGCTTATTTCGGCACGGATTGGCGCCGTACTGCGCGCCGGATTTGCGCTGCAGTACGGCACCAATCCGTCGCAGTAATTACGGTAATCCACAGTTCTCATAGAGAACGGTGGATTCCGTCGCTCCTCCCCGCTCGGCGAATCCGGGCGGGGAGAAAGTCACCTGCACATTATCCAGGCGCAATACGCGCCGTGAATAATGTAAGTCTATGGGGCCGGCGGGCCGCGCCCCCGCCCCTTATTCAAGCCAGAATTGCGAGCGCAATCCGGCTCGCAATTCCGTCTTGAATAAGCCGTGTGAACCGGGGCTAAGTGGATCGTCTGGGCCACCGTGAATGTAAATGGTATAACTCGCGGTGGTAGCCAAAGTGCGGTACAGTAACAGCAGACGGTGGTAGTGGTGACATGTCACAGCAGGTGTAGCTGTAGACAGGTAACGCAGTCCCAGGCAGGTAGCAGGCTTGGTACGGCAGCAGATACTGCAGCAGGTATAACGGACTGGTGCAGCAACAGGTATACAGCAGATGGCGAACAGGTAACAGCAAGGATATACAGCAGCCAGGGGTCAAGCACTATGTATGTAGGCAACAACAAACTGACACTGCAACAAGGGCTGGAAGTTCGTTTATTGCCAGGGGTGACAGGTCAAGAGGCAGGTAATTGGGTACTGTCTCTTTAAATATATGGACAGTGCTGCATGGGCTCCCCAGGGGGCGCTCGTGCGCACCTAGGATGCCATGGAGCCGGAGGGAGCAGTGGAGAAATGTAACTGCTTGTGGACACTGGCACCGCAGTACAAACAGGAGCCAGGACAGGTGAGTATAGCGCAGGAGCATTAGAGGACGCTGCTGCAATGTCCGGGACACGAGCTCAGAACAGGAGTCCAAATGTCCATCAGCAATCATAGTCAGCAACCACACACAGTAACTTAGCTTTTTCGGTCCTGCACACGTTATTCAGTAGATTAAAAGATTTTACGGATTTTATCCGTCGTTCTTGCCAAGACAGACTTTTGAGGCCAACTTAAAATCCGCTGCTGAATGTCATGCACGACTTTGGCCGTCCTGATGGAGGCCTCGGTTTCTTCATGTTTGTCACAGAGCCGGTTTAATGCTATTTTCAAATTAGGCTCAGAATACAAAGTCTAGCTGGTGGTTTTGCTTCTGTGAACCTATTGGTGAGGGCCTTTTGCGTTTTCTTAATCGATCTGCTTCCCACATAGTCTTGCATGATCACTACTTGCTGTTTCAGGGAGAACACCATCTTTCTGACACAATGGGTGAAATATATGATTTTTGGCGCCCAGACACCACTTTTTATGTGCATTATATTAGTCTAGAATGCGCCTGATTTATGAATCTTTTCTACTGCGGGTCATAAATCAGGTGCATTCTAGCACAAAAACGTCAATTCTGGCTTATGTAAACCACTTTGAAAGTGGTTTACCTGTTCCAGCAGTAATGCGCCTAGAATTGCCGTAATGAAGATATAAATCTAGTGAGCCCCATCTCCCGCACATCCCCCGATCTCAGGCGCATTACAAAGTGCTGCGGGCGCTCTGTAATGCGCCTGATATTGGCATGCGGGAGTTTTAAATCTGTTGCGAACGGGGCTGTGCTAGATGTCGGGCTGAAAAGACGCCAGACTTCTGGCTCGGCCCCGATCATACATGTCGTCCAATGTGCACAGAAGGACAGAATAGGCAAGCAAAATACAGCAGGAACACTTCAACACCACATCGCCAGTCATGGACAGTTGGCAGATAGAGAACAAAGGTCTATGCTCTCCTCTAAAGAGCGTTTCACTGGTATTGGAAGCGGGCTCCTTTTCCATGGGCCACCCTGTATTAAAATAACAAGTCACCCTTACAAAAGGGCCACCTAACCTCCCCTAGTATAAAGCAATAGCATTATGTGAATGCTAATCATGGAATCAAATACTAACAAAACACCAAAGTGAGTTCCAGACATAGGACCACATGTATGAAATGGTTTTGGTCTAAAACGCACTTTTTCCCCCATAGAAACCTATGGGGGAAAAAAGTGAGTTTTAGACCAAAATCGTTTCATACATGTGGCCTATAATGTATAAATAAATTAGTATATCTGATCTGCTGGCAGAGAGTAAAAGGGACCTGGAGAAGCTGATCATAAAGCCGAAAGAAGAAAGCAAAAATATGGGACTTGACCTGAACATCAAGAAGACCCAGACCATGATGACCATTACTCAAGAATTCCACGTAGAGCTCAACAATGAAAAGACAGAAATGGTCGGCAACTTTGTTCCTTTTTGATCCCTTCTTGATCACAGTGGTGGTTCTACAGCAGAAATCAGGCGTTGATTAGTACCAAGGTGTGCAGACATGGTGAGCATGGATCAAATATGGAAGTGCAAAGATGTCTCAGTCAATCAAAGATTGATCACTGCCATTGTGTTCCTAATCACCACATGTGACTGTGAGACATGGATGCTCATTACAGCAGACAGAAGAAACTTTGATGCTTTTTAACTGTGATGCTGGAGAAGACTTCTACAAATTCTATCGACAGGATCACCAACAAAGATGTTCTTCATTGTTTAAACCCAGAATTATCCCTGGAAGGCAAGATCACCAGACAGAAACTGATCTACTTTGGTGATGAGGGCAACTTCACGATAAAAGGCTACTCAGGATGGTTAATGGCAATAGAAAGCAGGAGAGACTGAAGGAACATTAGTTGGATACCATCAAGAATGAAACAGGACTGAATATCAAGCAAATAAATGAAGCTGTGGAAAACAGGGAAAGAAGGCAAGAACTGGTGTGAAGCAGGGCTGTCTCTTCCATTGGGCAGGGTAGGCAGTTGCCCGGGGGCCCCCTCGGGCAGCTACCTCCCCTGCCCAGTGGCAGTGAATACACACAGGAACATTGGTTGGTCTGCCGTGCCGCCCTGTTGTGCCTGCACTTTATAGAGCAGACAGAGCGTTGCGACAGTCAGAGCAGGGGACAGGCTACAGCGACGCCTGATGCGGCCCCTCCTATTGCTGTGCCCTGCCTGCGCTTTTCTCCTCACAGAGCAGGCAGGGGAGCACGGGGCTGATGGAAAGTCGGGGCCAAACTGCCATGGTCCTGAGTTCCTGCACTACAGCCCTGCCCCTCCCTCTCTCTCCCCAGCAGTGCACAACACTGAAGAACAGAAGACTGCTGGGGAGAGAGAGCAGCGCTGCCCCTCCCTCTCCATATTCTCATACCTCTAACAGTGAAGAGATGAAGACTGCCCGGCCCTCTGTTCTCTGGACTTCATAACGAGTGAGTGATTGAGTGGGGTGGGGGGTGTTGGGTGTTAGGAGTAGGGGGAGGTGTTGGGTGTTAGGAGGGGGGGAGGCGTTGAAGGTGTGGGGTTAGGTTGTGGGGGTGGAAGGCCTTCCGGAGCCATGTAGGTGTTAGGTAAGTGTGGGTATTAGGAGCCTATCCAGTGTATGCCATCTACTGTTTCTGTGTATCTAAGCCTATCCAGTGTATGCCATCTGCTGTCCCTGCATATCTAAGCCTATCCAGTGTATGCCATCTGCTGTCCCTGCATATCTAAGCCTATCCAGTGTATGCCACCTGCTCGCCCTGTGTATCTAAGCATATCTCAGCCTCAGCTGTAAATACGACCCCGGTTGTGGTATGTCAATTCTGCATGAAAAGTGTGGTTTTAATTTTTATCTACATAGACACATAAGGGCTTGTTTTTTGTGGGACAAGATGTTCGTTTTAATTGTGGCATGTAATGTACTGGAAATTGGAAGAAAATTTCTAACTGGGGTGAAATGTGAAAAAACATACTTACACCGTGTTTGCGGTGGTTTTGTTTTTATGGTGCTTACTTTTTGGTATAAATGATGCGTTATCTGTATTCTGCGTTGGTTCGGGGGCCCAGTTCACAGCTCAGCCCAGGGGCCCATAATGCTGTTAAGAAGACTCTGGCCTGAAGAGTATTCAGTGGTTGGACATGATTGAATGGCTAGAAGTAGAAGAAGATCTGTAAAAGAGTGTTCACAGACACAAAAGAGCAAAATACTTTGAGATATAGTAGGAGAATGCCAGCACAGAGCACATCACCCCGACGCACATTTCAATTGTGCTTTGTCTAGGAAATATTATTCTATGCTCTATATGATGTTTTCTCAATAAAAAGCATTTATTATTTGTGAACTCTGCCAAGCATTCTTTGGGGGGCATGTTCGTTGTATACATTTATAGGTGTTGAGTGGTGTATTTACTTTGCCACATCTTCTACCATGGTATTCATTTTGACATCAGACAAAGGTTAAAGACATCCAGTATGCAGTGACATTTTCAGCTCCCACAGAAGATATGTCAAGATTTCAGAATATGATCTTTATACATCTTCCGCTCTTGCTTGTGAGTATTACTGTTTGGCTGTAAGAATCAGCATTGCTTGAGACTAAGGCTATGTTCACACGGCTTAAACAGGGACGTATCTCGCCCCGTATTTTGCGCCATACTGAGATACGTCCCAGTCATTACGGTAATCCACAATTCTCATAGAGTGACATGTCAATTATTCACGGCGTATACGCGCCAAGAATAATGAATGTCTATGGGGCCGACGGGCTGCTGGCCCCCCTGCCCCGCGCCAGCCCCGCCCCCGTACACACGGCGTAATTGCGGGGTGAAATATGTCCCCACAATTACACCGTGTAAACATAGCCTAACAAAAGTCAAACAAAAACTGCTCTTTGTGTAGATGGTGCTTGAGTAAGTACGACTCCTGGTGTACACCTCCAAAATGTACCACCACTCTACAGGGCCCCAATGTAAGTAAAAAAATATTAAACAGAACCTGATTAACCCCGTTATCTAGGTTTCCGGTACTGCTGGGTTTTCTTCTCTGTGATCTAGGAAGTGGTTGCTGTTAAGATTGGCCTGTGACCCTCAAATATTGTGAATATTGTATCCTGTGATATCTATATATTGGTGTTACCTTAATTGTAATCTCATCTGTGATGATAATGAGGAGACTGCTGAGAAGTGGTCTCTACAGATAGAAAGTGTAAAACTATTATTAGGGTATGTTCACACGGCATAATTGCGGAGCACAATTTACCACGCATTACGGTAATTCATGACTCTCATAGAGAACTGTGTAATAGGTGTATCAACCCCAAAGGTGTTTTACAATTTTTTTTTTTAGTGTTAGGCTTTGAAAAGGATTTTTTATCTAAAATGTTTCATCTTTACAAGGAATCCTGGAAAAAAGTACCCCAAAATTTGTTACCCAATTTCTTCCAAGTTCACCAATACCCAATATGTGGGTGTAAACTGCTGTTTTGGCGCATGGCAGGGCTTACAAGGGAGGGAGCGCTATCTGGATTCTGGAAGGCAGATTTTGGTGGGTGCCATGTCACATTTGGCAAGCACCCAAAGTAGCGGAACAGGTGACCATTTTCATTGGTACCATTATGGGGTTTATATGACAAATGGATCACTTTTTATCAAAGCAATTCATGTAGTGCTTTTTATTTTTTACAGCAGTCACCATGTAGTATAAATTACATTCTACCTTTACTCAGCAGGTCAATACGATTACAGAGATACCAAATTTGTATATTTTTTATGTTTTACGTCTTTTACACAATAAAAACACTTTTGTTAAAAAAGTTTTTGCATCTCCATAGTCTGAAAGTAATAACTTTTTTTATTTTTCTGTGTACAGGCTTGTTTTTTGTGGGATGAGTTGATGTTTTTATTGGTCCCATTTTGGGGAAACAGGGCTTTTTGATCGCTTTTAATTCCGTTGTTTGAAAGACAGGGTTTTTAAGTTTAAACAGCTCTCACCGGGCAGTATACGTGACATGTTAGTTTTACACCGTGGGTCGATATGATTATGGCAATACCCAATTTATATAGTTTTTTATGTTGTAGTGTTTTTTTAAGAAAACAAAAACAGTGTTTTTATTGTGTAAAACAATATTTATGCATCGCTGTCTTCTGATAAACATAACTGTTATTTTTCCATACACCGAGCTGTTTTTTTTTTTTTTTTTTTTGCGTGATGAACTGATATTTTCATTGGTACCACTTTGGCATTTATATGACTTTTTGATCGTATTTATTCCATTTTATGTACTGAGGGATGAACAAAAATCGCTATTCTGGGACTGTTTTTTTTGGGGGGGGGGAGTTATGGCGGATTTGATAACATAACAAATTTATAGGCTAGGTCTTTACGCATGTGGCAATACCAAATATGCATTGTCTCTCTCATCTTTTTTACTTGTCCTCACAGGGGACTTGTAGCAGTAATCTTCAGATCACAGTTACAATGCCTAACAATACTGCTATGCATTGTAACTGCTGGGCGTAGTGAGGTCACAGGAAGCCCAGAAGCCGTTGTTAGGCTAGGGATAGCATCAGCAGCCGTGATCGCATTACGCCAGTGCCGATGCAGAGAGAGCTCCCTCCCTCTACCTAACAGAAGCTGGTTAATTGCGAATGGTCAGAGTGAGCTCCGGTCGTGGGCAGCAGAGCGTGGGTGTAATATACATCTGGTTGCATGCTATGATTGTGCGGGCCCCACTTGTGAGCCCACACAATGTCCAGGATGTACCTATACGCCCATTTGCGGGTATACCTTCCCAGCTAGGACACATGGGTACGTCGAATGTCGTTAAGGGGTTAATCACCAAAGTGTTGAGTTAGAAGTACAAGTATAGCATTCATGTGTCAGTGGTGTGGGTGCCACTGCTATACTATTGTGGCACCCGATGGTGGCAAACATGTTTATCTACTATGTCTTTATTCAGCCTGTGTTAACCTCTGAGGGTACTAAATAATCCAGAACTTCTAAGCATAGAATGGGACAGTATGTATGAACCTATGTATGTGGGATTAAAAATCTGGAGGATGTTATGCTCTGCCTAGCATATTTTTGGTGTATTCAAAAATGTTCTCTCTGATTCAGAAGTTTTGGCGTATGACTGTTCAGAACAGGGCTTCGACAGGTTTTTTGGCTCAAAGGGAAAAACTGGCGCAGCGCCATTCATACATGTCGCCCTAAAGTTCTGTTCACACGGCTTAATTGCGGGACGTATTTCATCCCGCAATTACGCTGTGTGTACGGGAGTGGAGTGGGGCGGGTGCCGGCAACTCGCCAGCCCCATAGACATGCATTATTCTCGACGCGTATACGCCGTGAATAATTGACATGTCGCTTCTCTCCCCGCTCGCCGTATTGTCCAAGCGGGGAGAGGAGACGTAATCCATTTTTCTCTATTACAGGCTGGAATACGTCCCAGAATAAGCCGTGTGAACATAGCCTAAGTGTTCCTGACATAGGAACAAACCCAAAGTCTGAACTTGTTTCCAATTGACGACTGAAGTTGGGTGTTGAACCCTACTCTTGGTTTGCTCCTGGCCTGTGATTGTGTTCTGTGTCCTGACTATATTTGTATTTGAATTATCTGTGCTCTGTGCTCTGTGTATTACATTCCTGGTTCCCAGCTATGGCTTGTTTTCTAGTTATTCTTCTGTGCTCTGATTTGGTTTATCCATATCCTCCTGGCATTTGACCCCGGCTTGGTTTGACTTTTAAACGATATTTTGTATACTATTATTCCTGTACCATCTGTTCTCCCTGATTTGTTTCTGCCTGTCTCTCCAACTTGCATTTGTTTTCTAACATTTCCCTGCAGATGCAACCTGGGTCCCTAGTAGCCAATTTCAACCTGCGATGGACTCTTGAGGGGATCCTTAAATTCTGTTTGAGTGGGTTTACTTTTGCTCTATCATTCTTTTACCTGTTAGTGGAATTGCTTGCGTAGCAGTTCCATTCTTAAAAATTGTTCAGTTATTAATCCCTTACTACTAAACCAATATTTTAGTGATTAAAAAGGACCCATCACCACAATTACCCTGTCTGTTTAACCCCTTACTGACATTGGACATATGGATATGTCGTGATGCCGGTAAGGGGCTTTGTAACGGGATCGCAGTGCAATCCCACTACAAAGCCAGCGGGTGATAGCTGCTAATTGCAGCTAACACCGCTGTTTTGCCAACCATTCTAAGGGGTCGGATACGGCTTTAACGAAGGCAACCTCAAATGCTTTATTTACTTTATTATATGAAGAATTCAGTGATTACATAAGACTAAAGGAAGATAGTGTGATATTGTGTATACTTTTGCATAATATATGTTCCAAAGGCAAAGCACGCATAATATTGATTATAAAGGCAAAGCACGTATAATATTGATTACACATACTTACATGACCCCTATATACGGGTCAAAGCTTCATCCAGAATCATATAAGCATCCTGAGATCAACACCGTGCGCGGGTGTCTTCCTTACACAGGCCAAAGCTTCACCAGGCATCAACATCGTGCACGGGTGTCCTCCTTACACAGGTCGAAGCTTCACCAGGAATGACACTTCATCTATCCATAACATCAGCTGGGAGAAGCGGGCCAGCGAAGATAGAGATATTCTTGGGATACTACACTGTGGTGGTGAGGCGTCCCTCTATATCCCACAGGTCCAGATAATTCTAACTTCGCAGCAAACCTTCTCAGCTTATATCTTCTTTGAAACAAATGCCTGTGTAACCAAGTGTTACGCAGGCTAACAGGTCAGTACTTTTCCAGGATCAGGCTTCCCCCCTCCAAATGGTCAGTCCTTCAGAGGTTAACCTGGCACTGGAAAAATCCATCACTGGATGCTGAAAACCCCAGGTCATCAGCCATGAACACCTGTGTTCCCATTATTTCTCCCTGGGTAGCATTATCTCAGTAACAAAGCTATATTTACGCGGTGCAGCGTTCTCAAAACAAACTGTTTGAGCAACATTCATAACAGGGTTATGTGGTCTCTACCTAAACATTACCAGGAGTTAGGAAATTTACAGCTTAAAGACTAGCTATTACCATCTAATATTCTTAAAGAGATACTGTCAATATGGATTCCGGATGGTCAATTAATCCCTTAGCACTACACCCCCACCCCACGCTGTTTAACCCCCTAGATGCCATGGCAAAGATGGCTGCGGCATTCAAATCAATGAGAAATGGTGCAGTGAAATCGCTGTGTCCCGATCAATGAACATGGCAGCTGGAAATCTTGTGAAGGCTTCCATCGCTGCCATGTTTTCAATTTCCCCAGGCAGGAAGTGGATAGACTGCCATCTTTGTACATTATAATGCATTGTCTATACAATGCATTAGGCTGTATAAATGATTGCAACCCCTAGTGATGAAGCGCCCTAGGGGTCTCAAAGTTAAAGGAAAAAAAAAAGTTTTAAAGTGTAAAAAATAAAAGTTAAAATCACCTCCCTTTTGCAATTTACAAATAAAAGAAATGAAATAATAAAAAAGATACAAATATTTGATAACGCCGCGTCCAAGAAAGTTCGATCTATTAAAATATAATATCATTTATCTTGTATCCTGAACACTGTAGAAGAAAAAAATTCCAAACGCCAAAATTCCTTTTTTTTTGGTAATTTCACATCCTATAACAATTGGAATAAAATCGATCACAAAAGTCCTATGCATTCCAAACTGCTCGCAATAAAAAGTACAATTCTGCCCACAAAAAATTCCCCCTCACTCACGTCCGTAGGTGTTCATGCAAAAAAGTTATTGGTCGCACAAAATGGCACCGTGCCGCAAATTTCAAGAATAGAAACTGTTTGGAATTTTTTGACAGTACCAAAACATAACGGAAACTGTACATGTTTGGTATTGGCTGATGAGTATCAGCCTGTAGAATAAAGAGAACACATCATTTTTACCAAAGAATGAACGCTGTAAAAACAAAACACCCGCACACATGGCGCAACTAAGTTTTCACATTTTGCCCCACTTAGAATTTTTTTGCTGTTCCCCAGCATATTCTATGGTAATATGAATAACACCATTAGAAAGTACATCTTGTCCCGCAAAATAAAAGTCCTCATATGTCTATGTAGATAATAATAATAATCTTTATTTATATAGCGCCAACATATTCCGCAGCACTTTACAATATAGAGGATATAAGCACAGACAAACCAGACATTACATTATAAAAACCTACGTACAAATCAGACACGCGGTGTGAGGGCCCTGCTTGCAAGAGCTTACAATCTATTAGAGTGTATGGGTGAAACAAAGGGTGACAAGTGCTTGGTTTACAATGGTCCAGCCATGTTACATAAATATGGGGTAGTATACATAAAAAGTGGATGAACCTGCCATCCCAACCATACATCTATATACAGATAAGTGCCTGTGGGTGCCAAAGTTTAGGAAGTGATGAATGTGTGACAGAATTTGAGGGGTTAACAATTAGGGATCTTGTTAGGCTTGTCCAAGAAGATGGGTAAATTGATGGTAAAATAAAAAAGTTATAGCTCTGGGAAGGCGAGAAGGTAAAAAATTTTGAGCCATATTATTATGACTATGAAAATTATGCGAAGGCAGCACTTCAAAAAAATGTGATTTTTTGACCCAACAACAGCGACTGAAAGCTCTAGTTTTGGAATATTATTATGACTGTCCATCAGGAAGGGGTTAAGTTGAAAAAACATTAGCTGCATCCAAGGAGACATTTTTAAATATTACGTATCAAAAAAGAAGAATAAACCACTACACAGGTCACACGCCCAGTATGTAAGTCACTGACGCACCACTGGAATTAGGTCCAGACTAGCTGGTAAGGAAATCCTTTCGTGCCCAGCAACTTTCCCGTAACCCCTATGGCAGTATACAATACCAGAACACGAGATCTCACAGCTTGTATTAGGAGAGTGCTGGTTTTCTTTTTCTTTTTTTTAAATCGGATCTTTTTTTTATTAAATAAGTCAAAGGGTATACATACAATAGACTCCAGATACAATGAGCAGATGCATAGTAATACCATAGCAAAGTAAAAAAAATTTTTTACAATTATATTTTTCTAACACTGTAGTTAACAGTATTTATACAGCAATTACTAATGTATATTATATGTACAGTGATTAACTGCTTTTTATGTTATGTAGACTGCACTCTTGGTACTCTGTTGTATTAGTCCTTTCATATTAAGCTGTGAAATATCATTAAACTTTTACTTTCCCATCTCAGAGAGAGATATATGTGATGTAACCTACAAAGTACCAAGGGCTTGTTCACACGGCGTTTTTACGCCGTGTTACAAGCGCTTTTTAGATCCGTCTCTGGGACCGAGAAGACGGATCTAGACAATTAGCAGTAAGATTATCACTGCCCGCAATGAGGAACACGCAGAGGTGTTCACACGAGAGATCACCGCTGCGTGTTTCCCTCCTGACTGTCGGCTCCGTCTTTGAAAGAATTGCATGTCAGTTCTTTCAAAGACGGAGCCGAGAGGCAGGAGGGAAACACGCAGCGGCGATCTCTCATGTGAATGCCGCTGTGTGTTCTTTATTGCTCGCAGTGATAAAGTCACTGCTAATTGTTTAGGTCCGTCTCTGGGTCCAACCTGTCGGTCCCCGACAGATCTAAAAAGCGTAGCTAAAGGGGTTTTGCCAGGACGTGAGTTACTTACCTCCTTATCAGCAGGGGAGTAGAATATAAACAAATCATACTGAGTCATGAAGGCTGCAGGGGAGAGAGGGAGGGGGTGAGCTGAGAGTGAGGAATAAGAGAGCGTCTCAAAACTTAACTCAAATAATAACATTACAACAGTTGATTCTCTATACAGCAAGACACAGGCTCATACACTGCACTTTCTCCACAGCCCCGTGAAGCTCATTCATTTTCCCTGTCATCAGATAAGAAGTGTTTCTTGCAAGAGCGGTTAGATCAGCTCCTGTCAGCTCCTCTGGTCGTGTCTAATGCAAGCTTTCAGGTAACTAAGGGGGACTGAGCAATGCTGTAGCTCTCAGAGGCTTCACTTTTTGTAATCACATACTGTATATACTCGAGTATAAGCCGAGTTTTATACTCGAGTCACTTTCGGCACTCGGGCGCTGCGATGGCCCGAGTGCCGACAGGGACGCTTCAGTTATGTGCGACTCCTCAGGGAGCGCATATAGCTGAAGGCCGAGTGAGCGCACAGTGTCCGGGCACTACGGTGGCCCAGGCGCTGTCAGCGATCCCTTCACCTATATGCGACTCCTCCGGAGCGCACACAGGTGAAGATACCACTGCGGAGCAGAGAGCGAGCGCTCCCTGCTCCGCATTGGACTCCGGCGGCCGCAGACTCGCGGCTGTCCAGAGTTTCCGGCACAGGCAGCGTGTGTCATCACGCTGCGTGCGCGGCCTGATGACGTTACCCGCCTGTGCCGAGAAGACAGGAAAGCGCGCGGGAGGACGGACAGCGAGGAGGCGGAGCAGCGGGGAGCCAGGTAAGTGTTTTTTTTTGTTTTAAAATCCTACCTACACCTGCCTATAGCCTATAACCTATATGCTAGGAGGACCTATAGCCTGCCTATACCTGCCCATACCTGCCTATAGCCTCCCCTCACCTGCCTATAGCCTGCCTATACCTGCTAGGGGGACCTATAGCCTGCCCATACCTGCCTATAGCCTGCCTATACCTGCTAGGGGGACCTACAGCCTGCCCATACCTGCCTATAGCCTGCCCATACCTGCCTATAGCCTGCCCATGCCTGCCTATAGCCTGCCTATACCTGCTAGGGGGACCTATACCTGCCTATACTAGCCTATAACGACCTATACCTGCCTATACCCGGCCCATGAGGACCTATACCTGCCTATAACCTGCCTATGGGGGTTTTACCTGCCTATAGCCTGCCTAGGGGACATATAGCTGCCTATAACCTGCCTATGGGGGACATTAAACTGCCTATAGCAGCCTATATCTGTCTATGGGGGACATTAAACTGCCTATGGGGGACATTAAACTGCCTATATCTGCCAATGGGGGACATTAAACTGCCTATATCTGCCCTACGGGGACATTAAAGTGCCTATGTAATTTTATTGGTATCTGTTTTTATTTTTAAAATTAACCAGTAGCCGCTGCGTTTTCCACCCTAGGCTTATACTCGATTTTTGTGGCAAAAGTAGGTGCCTTGGGTTATACTCGGGTCGGCTTATACTCGAGTATATACGGTATATTTAGAAAAGTGATTAAATACCCATTTTGGAGGATCCCACGTCAACATTACATCGTGGCAAAACCCCTTTAACACAAACGCCGTGTGAACAAGCCCTAACAGTCCTGCGAGAAACAACACCTCATGCAGCAACCTAAGGTCATGTCTACACAGCACTGGTTTTTGTTTGCATCTTTTAGCAGATTATTTAGTATTTAGAATCCGCAAAAATCCGACTGTAAGGCAATGTTCACACGGCTTATTGCCGACGTAATTGCAGGGACGGATTTCGCCCCGCAATTACGTCGGCTGCTGTGCAACGGGGGCGGGGGGCCGGCAGCTCGCCGGCCCCATAGACGTTCATTATTCACGCCGCGTACACTCCATAAATAATTGACATGTCACTTTCTTCCCACTCGGTGAATCCGAGTTCACTATGAGACCTGTGAATTAACGTAATGCCTGGGACTGATTTCAGGCGTATTGGAGCGCAAATACGGCGCTCAATACGGCTGAAATCAGTCCCAAAATAAGCCGTGTGAACGAGCCCTAAACCATCCCCATAGACCTCAATAGAAAATCCAAGCCGTAGTCTCGGATTTTCTATTGTCAGATTTCAAAACCACCAGTTTATTGAACATGTTTTATAATCCACCATATTACAGCGGATTCTAGTGCACTTCAATGGTAAATATTCGGCTGAAATTTGACCACAAAATCCACACTGGAACCCACAGTATGGCGATTGCAAAATACCATTGGCTTTCCTACGGCATTTTACCATTGCCGTTTAGACATAGTCGAAAATTGTTTTCACTTTCAGAAAGCAATAGCGTAAAAATAAATGCAATCCATCTAGTGAAATAAAAGTTTCCTTGTTGTGGTAAAATGATTAGAATCATAGGTGTGTGAAATCTATGTAACTTAAACTGTTTCTGTATCAATAAAGGAGCTTTTCAACTTCCATGTGCAGTTTAAGCTCCTTATAGACCGTACATTTAACAAGATTCTAAAGTTTCAGCAGAGTTTTACTCATAGTTGTAAAAGATTGCATTCTTTAGATGTTATCATGATTGTTTTTCCCCGGGGATCAATACATATGGAAAAAAAAATCAACATAGGAAAGAAAGAAAGGATCAAGTGTAAGATAAAGCACAAAGGGCTGCTAGAAATCATTCAGTTGTGAAAGTAGTGAAATGCGGCCAGCTAGGGTTGGGGGTTGAGTTCTTTTTATTAGTTTTATTCATTTAAAGGGATTTTTCAAGAGTTTTAAAACCCTCCCTACCACCTCCCAGCGTGCTAAAATGGAAAACGAATCCCTACTTACCTGTCCCATCACCACCTTTCCAGCACTGCCAAAGCTTCAGGGTTCCCTCTTCCTGGTCCTGTACTGGTCACATGATACTACAACCATGATGGCTGCATGTACAGCATGTGACCAGAGAGGTCAGTGATTGGCTGCAGCATCATGTGATCCATGAACATGACATTATCAGTGAGGGACCTGAGGGTGGTCTACTAGAGCACTGGTAGTGCTACAACGATGGAGATGGCAGAGGCAAGTATGGGTTAATTTTCTATTTAAGCACAGTGCGGGGTGGTAGTGAGGGTTTCAAAAATCTTGAAACCCCCCTTTAAATTTAACAACATTTGTCCAACCAGAAACATTTTTAAAAGTTTGTAGAGTGTAGGTGACCCCAGGGCTGTTCTGGAACTGAATCCAGCCTTGGCATTTGAAAGCAGTGAATATGAAAAATGTGTGTGCGCTTGGGACTTATGGCTGATTGTGGTGGATATCACATTTGCAGAATATAGACTGCTATTAACTGCACTCTGTCATCTGTAGATGAAACCAGAAGGACACAATATGAGATTAAAAAATCAGTAGGAAGCAGCATAGACCTCCTTATTAGCCAACAGGACAAAACGGGGAATGTGAGCTTCAATCTATTGTACACATTGTCTTCCAGTAACCTAGATGTACTTGTATCTACAGATCTGCCACCTTTACCACTCAGTACTGTCCACCGATATGGTTACTAAGCCAACTGAGTTTAAGAAACTGTACAGATCGGGTGTTTCACCTTAGGGCCTTATCTTTGCATTATTTCAAATGTTGATCACTGTCTTTGTGACTAATTTGAAGCTTATTTGGGCACTATCTTTTCAGACCTGGCAGACCATTTAGAGAAAAGCATCTCAATCCTTATTATGCTTAACCCATAAAGGAAATTAATAAAATGTACTCATGTTTCTGTATCACACGCCTTATCTTTTACTTAAAGGGGTTGCCTCACTACAAAGAATAGCTTTCAAAATGTAGAGAACACTAAATGAAGGCGTTTTCCAAACATATTGCTTTGTTCATCTTTTTTGTTAAGGAGCTACAAATGAGTTTATCACCTTCTGAGGGCTTTCTAGTTTCCCAAGTGACTGACCTGTGTACTCCTTATCCCCTGCTGTTTGTTCTATCTGATGGCAGTAATGTCATTGCACAGAACTCCAGACAATGAGAGCTTTTGTGTTATCTGATCTTTCAGACAATAGACAGTAATTACTGTTTACATTAGCTGAGAAGCTTCTCCTGTCCTGGTAGAAGGTAATTTAGCTAATCTAGACTAATAAACATAATAAACAGAGAAGTCTGAATACACTGAGCTCATATGCTAATTACAGACAGCTTGACCAGGAAGTGGCAAAGCAAAGCAGCATTATTTCATTCATGCATCCTATGAAACTTTGAGAGGAGACAACCCCTTTAAACACGGAGATCCCAAACAGATGTTGGAGGTGCGATTGACCAGGTACAATCTGCAACGTGTTTTGGGATTGTCCACATGTTAAGCCATTCTGGACAGTGATCAAATATTTGGTGTATAACAGACCTACAAACCATTGCAGGATTTGTGGCTAAACCGCTCCCAAATCTGATGGTACTACCCATTTTATGGGCAGCATTTGCATAAGGGTTGTTGCAGGCTGCCAAAACGCTTTGGTGGCTGCCAAAACTCTTTGGCCATGTTCACACAGCTTAAAATGGGCCGTATTTCGGTCCGTAATTACGCGCCGAAGTGCGCAAATTACGGGCTGAAAACGGCCCATTCATTATGATAATTCACAGTTCTCATAGAGAACTATGGATTACGTCTCCTCTCCCCGCCCGGCGAATCCGCCGGACGGGGAGATAATTGACAGGTCACTTTCTAGCGGCGTATACGCGCCGCTAGTAATGATTGTCTATGGGCTGGCGAAGTGCCGGCCCCCCGCTCCTCCCCGCCCGCCCCCGGCACACGGCGTTAATTGCGGGACGTAATTACGTCCCGCAGTTAAGCCGTGTGAACCTAGCCTTAGGTGGGCCCTACGTTCCATGTGTATAATGTTTTGATGTTGAATGTTTGGTTTGACATTTTGAATGTTCCATACTGTACTATGGGTTGAAGATCTAGTAAGTTGTTTCAGTGGCAAAGTGTCTTAATTGCAACATTTTGGAAGCATCGCTCTTTTCCATCACTCTTGGACATTTGTCTCTGCATCATTGAAGTCAGAACTTTAGAACATTCTACATCACTACATAATAACAAGATGCCTTTGACACCATGTGGTCTCTTGGCATACTTTCTGTGTGGTCCATGATTTATAGTGTATCCCTATTCATTTCCTTATGTGTCTATGTTTTGTCTGGTTTACGTCGCTTCCTCCAGTTTTCACATTTTGAAGTACTCTAGCAGTACAGAGTAGTCTACACATTTGCTTTCTCCCTTTTTTTTTCTAATGCTGACTTTTACTATATTCCATTACTTCTTTGTTATATCTGATATCTTACAATGTGTCATTTCTACTTAGATATGTGCAATGAATATCGGTTGTTTTGTGCAAATTTGTGATCTTTAATTTCAATAAAATTGCAGTTAAATAGGAAAACCTTAAGGCGGGGTTCACATGTTGGCTTTTTGTTGCGTATATTTTCCGTTTTTCAACTGAAGCAAAAATGCATGAATTGATTTTTAAATTCAGGTAATTTTGTAACTACTTTGATTTGGAACACAGATACATTTTAAAAAAGTGGGGTTTTTTTAATTTTTTGATTTTGTTGGCCCTTTTTTCCCAAATTTGGGCATGTTTTAAACCCACCCTAAGGTTTTCACAAATTTTAAAAACTATAAATAAAATTGTTTTTTTAAAAAAAAAGTACATTTGTCAAAAAGGGCAAAATTTTTTTGGGCCCCCCAAAACAGGCTTAAAAAGGGCCCTTTTTTTGGGCCAGTGTTGCTTTTTTTTTTTTGGGGTTTTTTTGAACCTTTTTTTTTAAAAAAAAACTATTTTTTTCTATGAACTTTTAAATATGCTGGTACCTCAAGCTTTTTGTTTTTCGTTGTGACCACACGAAAAATTTTACTTCCTTCGGGCCAATTTTGATTCCTTTTTGGGGGCAGGACCTTATTCCCAAAGGGAAAAATCCCCATGGTAATCTTTTACTTTCGTCAATTTTCAATCAATAATTGCTAAAAAAAAACCCTTTAAAAAACTTTTTTAACACAAAAAAATTTAAACCCCTTCCTGCTGCAGAAAAAAAATCAAACTTTTTACTTTTTTTAAATGAAATTCTGAGATGCTAGCTGGACCCTTTTTCCCGCATTTTAAAAAAAATAACCTCCCCCGTTTTTCCCCAAAAAAAACCCCGCAGCTTTTGATACCAAATTTCTCCCTCTTTATTAGGGTGGTTTTGGGTTTTATAACAAGGGTTTGCATATCAGTTTTTTAAACCCCGCTCTTTTTATTGCCTGATTTTACTGAAGGAGACATAAACTATATGCAGAGGGGTTCAGAGCAAAAACAAACCAAACAAAAGTAAATTTTTCTCCTTTTTTGGGTAGAGATAACCAATTGTTTTAAAAACAACCATCCCTCCCAGGGGACACACTCCCCGCCCTTAAAAACAAAAAACATGAGAGAAGGGAAAGAGGAAGGGCGGAAAATTGTGGCACTCAGAACAGGGAAAAAATCCTCCAATTTTCTGACCCCTAAAACATAAGTCTTAAAAATATTTTTGGGGGAAAAATCTTTATTTAAAAAATTTCCCATATGTTGAAAAGCTAATTTTTTTTGGGGAGGCAAAACCTTTAATGTTTGGGGTTTTTTTCCACTTTTGAAAATTTTTTCCCCGGGGGTTAAAAGGACCCCCCAAAATAAAAAGGGAAATGACAATAAAAACCCCTTTCTCTTTGGAACATTTCAGAGTGGGGGGCTAAATTTTCCCCTCCCAGCGCCAACACAGGGGAAAATTAGGCTTTACACGGGTTTTAAATTTACAGACCCGCCCGGGTGTTTTTTTTTGGAATGCGGGGAAACAGGACAGGTCCTCCAGAACAAGAGATGTGCTATGTAACTGCTTTCCACCCTAGCCAAGAGATACGGTTTCTGATCCTAGCACCCTTCCATTATTAACAATATTCTCTAATATTGTACATGAAAATGGGTTTTTTTAAACCCCAACCCAAACCCATGACCCTTCCCGCGTGATGCCCTTTCAGCCCCAAAAACACCCCAAACTTCCCCCCCCCCCCCCCCTTTTTTCCCAATCCCAAAACCCTTTCCCTGCAGTGCCCCCCTTGCAAAAAAACACATTTAAATTACCGGTTGGTTTAATAGGGCCCCAAAAAAAGGGGGGGGGGGGGGGGGGGGGGGGGGGGGGTTTTTTTTTTTTTTTTTTTTTAAAAATTTAAATTTTTTTAAAGTCCCCTTTAAAAAAAATTACCCCAAAAAATTAAAACACATAAACCCTCCAATATATGTATATATATATACGTATATATGTCCGGGGCCAAAACCCCCCCCCACTTCCCCCAAAAAATTATATCCCATAATTAATAAATATCCAAAAAATTTTATAAAATTCCCTTAAGAACGAAAAACTTTAAACCCCCAAAAACCCAAAAAAACCCCCGAGGGGCAGGGGGTTCCTTTGAAAAACCCCAAACCCCAACACCTGGCCCCAAAAACCCCAAAGGGAAACCCAAACCCAAACCTTTTAAACCCCCAAGCCGCCCACTGGCCCGGGGGTCCAAAAAGCCATAAAAAGGGGGTCCCCCCATTTTCTCTGGGGATACCCCCCTGCAAGGGGCCCACCACCTTCCCAGGCCGATTCACCTTTACCCAAACCATGAGGGAAAAAACCCCCGAATGACTCCCCAGCGTATCTCCTTTTCCAAAATTCCAAAAACCCCCGCCCCCAAACCCGGCCCCCCCCCCCATAAACAAATTTCCCCTTTCAAACCTAACCATACCAGAACCCCTTTTTGGGAGGGGGGGTACTGCTGGGAAAAGGGGGGGGGGGGGGGGGGGGGGGGGGGGGGGGGGGAAAAAAAAAAACAACTGAAATTAACGGGCGGAAGGGGAGGAAATGTTGCCTTGCATAAATCTTCCTTCAGCCCTTTTTCCCGGGCCCGCACGTACCCGCGGTTTTGGCCGCGCCCACACGTCGGGTCATGGCGGGCCTCCCCTAGGGGGCGGGGGCCGGGTCCGGGGGCCCTGCTTGCCCTTGCAGCGCTGATCCCCTTTTTCAGCCCCAAAAAATTTTTCCCACTTCCCCCTCCCCCCCCCCTTTTAAATTTCCAAAACCCTTTCCTGCGTAAACCCCTTGCAAAAAAAACACACTTAATCCCGGGGGGGAAATTAAATGGCCCAGAAGCCATTTTATTAAAAAAATTTAAACCCCAAAAATTTTAACCCAACAAAAAAACCTCCCAAAATATTTTAAAAATTTAAAACGTATAATGAAACCGCCAACACAACCCCACTTACCAATATATATACATATTTTTATATTTAAAATAAAACATAAATAAAAAAATTTTGGGGCCCGCCCGGGCCTCAGCGGTCGCGGGAAATTTGCCACTAGGTGGCGTACAGCAGGGGGGTTCTACCGAGGGTGCCCCGAAACCGGGTTTTCGGTGGGGGGGGGCAACCATTTTGGCGCCCGAAACCATAGGTTACTGACATTGTAACTAATGGCGCAAATCGGCTTTTGATGGGTTGTTTTTCCCCGGGGAAAGGTAAAACAGCTTTTGGGGGGGGGCCCAGCCCCCACTTTCCCGGGCCCAAAGGTTGGGTTTCCCAAAGGATTTCCCAGGCCTAAAAAAAGCCTGTCCTCTAGGTGATGGGGGGCGTGGTCTGTACCGGCAGGGGGAGAAATTAGTAGAGCAGGAGACCCGGGCCCCCCTGGGGGGCTTGAAAAAAGCCACAAAAGTATCCCGTAAGAATTTGGGGTTTGGGGGTTGTGTTTGGTGGGCACAAAATTTTTGAGTAGAGGGGGATCTTTTTATGTAAATTTTGGGGGTTTGGAGGGCCGGGGGTTTTTTTTTGTGTTTATGTTTGTTTTGGGGTTAAAAAACTTTTTTCTTTGCAAATAAAACTGGCTGAAGCCGAAAAAAAAGAACCCTTTTTTTTGGGAAAAGTGCCAACCTTTTTAACCCAAAAGCGGCACCCTTGGAACCCGAATGACCCCGGGGCCCGACCAAGAAGGCACCCGAAGGCATGTGGGGTGTCACAATATATATACCTTCCCAAAAGAAACTGAAAACTTAACCCCCAAACCCCCAAAACGAGGGGAAACAGAGGCCCTTGGAAACCCAACCCCAAGGGCCCCGGGCGCCCAAAATCCCCAAAGGGAAACCCAAAAACCCCCCTTTCCCCCCAGCCGTACTCCACGGGGGCCGGGGCCCCTAAAGCATAAAGGGGCCCTCCCCCATTTTGCTCGGGCAGGGTTCCCCGCCTGCAAGAGCCCACCACCTTCGCCGGGCCCGATTCACCATTCAAAAAACCAGAGGGAATCATACCCAAGACTCCCTCAGCGTATCTCCTCGCCAATTTCCAAAAACCCCCCCCGCCCCCAGGGGAGCACGCATAAACCCCTCTTTGATGCGAGGCCCCCCCCGGCCCAAAAGCTCCTAAATTCCCTTTCCCTTAAAGGCCCCAAGCGCCCAAGGGGGCCAAACCCAAAACGCTTCAGATGGACCCATCAACCCCCAAAAAAATTTGTCCCGCCAGACCCCAAAACCCAAAATTGCCGGGCCCGACCACACCCCCATTCCTGGCCACCAACTTCCCAAATTCGCCCTATTCACCTTAACCCTTTTGCTTTTTTAAACCGTTAAACCGAGCGGGCCCCCCTCCAGTGATGCCCGCAACACAATGTCGGCCCAGACAAAAAACCCAAATTCCTGGAATGACCTCCTTTAAACGAAATTTAAATCGTATTTAATGCTAGGAAAAAATTTCCCCCTTAAATGTCGGGGAAAAACCCAAAAAACTTTCCCCCCCAACTGAAAAACCCAAATTTTTTGGGGGCCGTAGGTTTCAAACCGGTCACCCCCGGAATATTTCCTAACCACCGCATCCCGCGCCGACCCCAAAGCCTTTCGCACCACCCCCAACCCCGTAAAAAGGGCCCAATTGGGGGGACCTTTTCCCGGCCCCCAATAAGCTCCCCTCCGCCCCCCGGGAAAACATAAAAAGGCCCCCAGGTTTCCCGCCCCAGGAACGGAGGCAAAACTGGAGAATAAAAAAAAAAAACTAGTAAACAGAAACCCCGCGGCAGCCCCCCCCCTTCCAAACCCCCCTTTTAAGACCCCAGGTCCCGGGGGAAATTTTTAAAACCGAACCTATGGGGACCCCCAACTCCCGATCCCCGCCCCAAATTGCATGGGCCCCACCCCGCTGCCTCATTAGCCCCCCAAAAAACCCCGGAATGAATGCGGCGAAAAAAAAGCGGCGGATCAAGCCCAACCCCACCCAAAAACACTCCCAAAAATTTTCCCGGGAAAACTGGAAAGGGGAAAGAAAAGGGTGCCATCCCGGGGGACACAGGGGGCGGCCCGTTAAAAGCCCCCGCAAAACCCGAAATTCACGCCAACAGGGCACCGGACACTTTGCCGAATCCTTTTCCCCCCCGGCCCGTAAGGTCACCCGCCCCCCCTTGCCGGCTTGTTTCCTTTTTTTTAAAACCACCGCAGCCAGAATGTGATCGTCCCCCAGTGTCCACAACTTCTTCTCGTTGAAGGCCCCCCCCCCCTTGACCGACTGGAACCCCAACCCCCCTACCCGCAACCCCCTGAAAAAACGCCAAAGAAAATCCCAAACCCCGAACAACGATGCCTGTAGCCCGAGCAAGAAACCCTTCGTCCAGCACCCTCCCCCGCGCTCCAGGGGAAAAACATACAGGCCCCGAGGGGGTCCCTTCCCCCTTTGGCCCTCGCCTAAAACCCCCAAAAGGGGCCCCGGGAAAATACCACAAAATCTTTGGGTTAAAAGTCACGCCCTCCGCCGCATTTTTGAAACCAAAAGAGGTCCCGACATGATCTGGGGACCCCGGGACCCGCCACCCAAGACCCCCGGGCCCCCCCCCAACCAGCACAGCAAAGCCCCCAAAGTGGTCTTCCTCTGACCCCATCACCCCAAAAAAACCCTTTTCCCTCTGACCACTGCGCCCAAAGCCTCCTCAACGCGCCCAGGGCCCAACCCTGGGGGCCAAGAAAACCCGAATTTACTGGTTGCGGGCCCAAGGGCCACCTAAATTTGGGTTTCCTGTGGTCTGGGGCCAAAAACGGAAAAGGTCCCACTGAACCCGGAAAAAGACCAAAAAGTTTGGGGTTCCGGACCCCGGGCAAGTTCCTCCCCAAAGGAATTTTAGTCCCGGGCACCTAAAAACCCCAAGGGAAGCCCCCTAAACCCAGGAAGAGCCTCCCGAGAACCCAAAAACCACTCCCAAAACTGCAAGAAAAAACGGGGTCCCGGAAACCCAAAATTTTCCCCCCGGGCCCACCCAAAAAGCCCCCCAAAAGCCACCACAATGGGAAAAAGTTCCAAAAAAACGCCCAAATTCCAATAACCGACCCCGTGGGCCGCCAAGCCTCAGGCCACGGGGCCGCACAAACCCCCAGCCCCCCCCAAAATTTGGGCCCCCCAAAACCCGAAAACGGGCCCCCCCGGCATTTCCGGGGAAATATGGATCTCCTGAAATTTGACAATTCCCCCTCAAAAATGATCCCACCGGGCCCCTTGTTGTCTCAAAAAACTTGGCCCATTTTAAGGGCCCCAAAACCTCTTGGTGCTCACAAAATCAGGCGCAAAGAAAGGGTGCGCTTTTTAAAGGCCCGGGGGGTTTGCCCCGGCAACCGGGCACAAAACACCGGCCCCCTCGCATAATTTCCGGGGCGAAATTTAAACTTCCCCAAAAAGCCCACTGAAAATCCTTTTAAAGGGGGAATTTTTTCCCCAATCCAACAAAAACCCCCCCCCCTCTCGGGTCCCAAAGGGCTCCCCCCCTTTTCCCCGGGAACCCGGGCCCCCCTTCTTTGAATCAATGCAGATTCCCCAAAAAAATTCCCAAAAAAGTCTTCGGGGCCCCCCCGTCTTTTCAGGCGCCAACGGGGGGAAAAACCAAAAACCCATCCGCACCCCAAATTAGAGACGCAAGCAAGGACCCCCATATCGGGGACCCCGCCGGACCCCCCACATAAAAAATCAACCAAAATAATGGATGGGTCGAACTAACCCCCAAAGTCCCGAACCAAACCCCTTCCAAAAAAGTGCCAAAAGCCTTAAAAAGGCACAACCCATAGCGAGCAACCTCATGGGAAACAAGATTTGAACCAAAAAAAAATTTCCCCTCCCAAAAACACCCTTTTAAAAAGTTTCAAACTATCTGCATGAAACCGGAAAAAATTAAAAACCCACTCGATATCCGCCTTTGCCATTTTGTGAAAACCCCCCCCATGCGGGGGCACCAATGACACCCCTTCATCGAAAGAGGTATAAACAACGGAGCCCAAAACCCGGTGCTATACCACATTCACCGATTTAAACCCTTTGGAAAGGAAAAAGGTGGATGAGACGGAAATTTTCCCCGGGTCTTTTCTTAAAGGGACCCCCCCAGAGGAGAAACCCCCAAAAACCGGAAAGGGTTGAGCTTCAAAAAGGCCCGCCATCCGCCCTAAAAGCTACCTCCTTCGCCAACTTCTCGGGCCCCCCCTCCCGAAAGCTCGTTTGGGGGCCCCCCGCAAAATTTTTTGTAGGAAAAAGGTACCCGGTTTTGCCGGCGGCGGAAATGACAAAACCCCTTTCCCGAACCCCGCCGACAAAAGATCCGCTGCCTTTTCCCTTCCCGGGAAAAAGGGCCCAAAAAGGTGGGCCCTCGCCCCATTTTTACCGGCCGGCGCCCCCTTGCCCCCTCCCCCGGCCCCCCTTTTCCCCCCCCCTTTTTGAAAAAACGGGTAACGGGGGGAAGGAGCTGCGCCCGGAAGGAGACATGTGCCTTTAATCGGAAAAGGGGCCCCCAAAATTTCACTGCCCCCCGTTAAAAAAGCCAGCCAAAAACCCCGCTTTTTTTAACCCCCCCGGGTGGACCCTGTTCCCCTACTTTCCCCCTCCCTCCCTTTGGGCCCGGCTGAACCCCCCCCCCCCGAAAAAAGGGCTGCCCAACTTCGCGGGGGGCCCTGGAATTTCAACCCGAGGCCAATAAACCCCTTTTGGTCCCAAACCCGATGGAAGGAAAGAACCGGCCCTTTCCCCTGACGAAACTGCCCGTCATACGCAACCAAGCCTGACCTCCGTACGCCCCCATGCGCCCTCCCAATCGCATCCCCTATAGGGAAAAAAAAAGGGGCCCCGGGAAAAATTTTTCGGGGGCTTTTTCCCCGATGACACTCGCCGTATCGCAAACCCCCTGCAACCCAAATTTGGGAAAAGCCCGCGGGAATGAGTCGCCACCGGCGCCCTTTTCCCCTTTCCCTTTCTTACTCTCATCCTTCTTGCTTTTTCTAAAATTTAAAATTCACCAATTGGGAGAAAGAGAAATCTCCAAATTTCTGTCCTTCCCGATCTTTTCCCTCACCTCCCTTTCTTCAAATGAGCCTCAAGTGGGCCCTTTAAAACAACATTATTCCCCTCTTGCCCTTTCATCTAAACGGACGCTTTTTCCTGAGGGAAACCCTTTTTTTTGCCGGACCCCGTCCCCTCCCCCGGGCCTTTTGCAGCAGCCAGCCCCCGGGGATGTGGCCCCCAGCTTGGGATCCCCCATGGGCGGGGGGGGCTGGCGGGACAACATGGGGCCACCCAAGGGATTAAGGGGTAGCCCCCCCCGACCCCCCCCCTCCCGAACCTCAAACCCCCCAAAAAATCCCGCAACGCCCCCGCTTTCCCCCCGCCTCCCCCCGGGCCCAACCCCCCCCAACTTCGGGACTCACGTCTTTGGGCTAAGCGCTGGCGAACCCCCCTTCCAATTTAACCCCCCCGCGACCGGGGAAAATTTGATGGAAACGTTTCATGACATAGAATATACTCACCCGGGGTGCATGGGGGTGGGAACCCCCCCAGCCGCTTTTTCCCAGATCCAGTTTGGGCCCTCTCGAAGGGAATTTCACCCCTCGTCAATCGCTGCCCGACGACCCGGGGGCAAGGCCCTAGTAACCCAAAATGGGGAGGGCCCACCGGGGCAGGTCGCGGGAATGGGGGGGCACCTGCCATTTCCCCGGCCCGGGACCCCGGGGAGCCCCGAGTCGTCTTGACTGCGCCGAGGCCAACCGACTGTCGGGCCCTCCCCTCCCTCCACCTGCGTTTGGGTTTTGAAGGAGATCCCCCGACTTTCGACCTCCCTCCCCCCGCCCCGGTGGCCCCCCCCACCCCGGGTTCCCCCTCGCCCGGGGAGGGCCCCCCGTCACCACTGAACGGGCGGGACGACCTAGGAGCGGCGGCCATCGAGCCCCAGGGGCTGGGCCCAGACCCGCCGCCCCACCCCCGGGGCCCCCCGGCCTACTTGGATGGGCCCTTTCCCGAAACGAGCAGGGCCGGGGCCCCCCGGGTTGGAAACCGCCCCCCTGACCTGAAGGGTCCCCCCGGGGGGGCTCCCCTTTTGGCCCCTGCGAGCCCTGGGGGGTGTCCGGGCTCAACCGCGTGGTGGGGGGAGCCCCGGGGTCTGCGGCCCGCTCCGTACCCCCGGAAGTTTCGGGGGGTTTTCTGGGGCCCCGCGGGCCCCGAGAGAGCCCCCGGGTCCGGACATGCTCCCCCGGACCCTTTTCCCCCCCCTGAAAAAATGCCCCTCCCCGGGAACCCCCGCACCCCAAATGGAACCGCTGTGTCAGAGGCCGGGTCCCCGGCCCCTTTCCCGAAGTCCCGCACGGGCCCCCTCCAGCCCGGCGGGGCCCCCCGCGACGCCCCCCCCCCCAAACGCCGGGGCAAACTCGATGTTTTTTCGTCGGGCCATGCTTCTCCTCCTCCTCAAATGCCCGCCTGGGCGCAACTGCCTAACGGGCGGAAGGGGAGGGCTGATGCCTTGCATCACTTCCTTCAGCCCCCCTTCCGGCCCCCCCCGTAACCCCCGGCTTGGCCCGCCCAGCGCGCCCCGGGGAAGGCGCGCCTCCCCTAGGGGGGGTGGCCCGGTTCCCGGGGGTGCGGATAGGATGAACCAAAAGTGTTTAAAGGTTTTTTATTTGCCCCCTTTGGGCCGACATGAAAAGCACAACTTGTGTACACCTTAAATACCATTAATCATTTTATGACAATTATGTCAAATAAAAACATTTAAACAAAACACATTTATCCAAACCGAGCTGACCAGAAATGTTTTAAAAGGGGCCCCCCCCTAACCCCTTTAAAAAAAAATGAATCTTTAAAGCACCCAAAATGTTTACACTGTAATCAAATTTAACATGTGGCAACATTCACAAAAACAATGGTACAGACATATGAGGCTAGCACATGCACTCGAACAGTACTTCTAATCTTAAACACTGATGAGACTTAGAACTACCAGTCAGTCTACCCCCATGCATCAATGTGGCGCATGCGCAATGGAACCTCAGAGATGACATGAAACAATGGCTCATGCATGCTACGATATTGCTCTCCTCATATACTTATGGTCCCTCTCCTCAAGGAGAGATTTTTCCCCTTTTGAAGCCACTCTTGCCTCTCACCCAGCCAACCAGTAAGTTCTACACTGCACTGATGAGGGGCAAAAACCCTGAAACAGCTGTCTGCAGATGAACTTAACTGGTTTGGCTCAAATCCCTTTCACATTGCTGGGCTCCTGCGAGCTACATGTAAACTGAGGATAACTACATCCAATAGAGTGCTCTGTGGAGCTCCTCAGCTCTTTTCCCATAAACCTTTGCTTTATACATAACAGTCAGTGAGGTCTGAATGGCAAGTAAACCCTCACACCGATCAATTTATTGGTCTCTCTCCTCAAGGAGAGATTTTTCCCCTTTTGAAGCCACTCTTGCCTCTCACCCAGCCAACCAGTAAGTTCTACACTGCACTGATGAGGGGCAAATACCCTGAAACAGCTGTCTGCAGTTGAACTTAACTGGTTTGGCTCAAATCCCTTTCACATTGCTGGGCTCCTGCGAGCTACATGTAAACTGAGGATAACTACATCCAATAGAGTGCGCTGTGGAGCTCCTCAGCTCTTTTCCATTAAAGGGGTTGTCTCGCTACAATGATTGGGTTTTAATTTAAAGATCTTTAAAAAACAAGCAGCTTTGCAATATATGTTCATTACAAATGTCCTACTGATTTTGAGCTAGCCCTGTTAGTATTACTACATCACCTTCTCAAATCTCTATAGTAGCCGACCTGTTGATCCTTATCTTACTGGCTGTCAGGTCTGAATGACTCATCACCTTTGAAGACAGGTCGGAGCAGAGAGCCCCTCCCGCACAGAATGCTTCTGGAGGGGGAGGAGGACTCTGGGCGTCTTGTCCTTACTGCCTGGATTAAACCCTGTGTGTGCCTGCTTCCTCCTGCTCTCTACACAGATGGATGTGACAGCAGTGACCCTGTCTGTTACTATAATCATGATATGTCTTTGGAACTGTGACTATACTAATACTATAGAGATCAGGCATGTGAATACTTTATGCTCTCCAGTATTAGTGAGACATCCTGAGTATAGTAACACTGCCCTTGTTGTTGCTGGAGATGTGGAGACTTGTAAGCTAAGCAGGGGATATAGGAACACATGCATCCCCTCTGCTCTATTAGCACACCACTTCACCTTCCCTCTCTACACTCCTAGATCAGCCCTCTCCTGCAACAGACCTAGGCAGGCACACACAGGGTGAACTCTGAGAGCAAACCCCCTCCCCCCCCCCCTGTATAGAGTACGTAGCTGCCTGTGTGCTGATGGGAGGGGGGAGAGGGAGCAGAACAGACAGACCAAGAAGCACGCCCCTCAGTTCAACTTACCAGGGACACTGACAGGCTGAAAGCTCGTAATGAGACAACTCCTTTAAGCCTTTGCTTTATAGATATACTTATGATCATTTTAAAAACTAGCCACACATCTCTATCCTGCAATCAAAATAACTCCTATGCAACAACTCCTCCACTTAACACGATACACCACAGTTAAAGCTCATTACAACTGCCACACAACCTTATAAAAAAGACCTTATAGTTACATTCTTCATTTAATACTTTAGGGGTTAGAGGCAGAGCTTCAAGTGTAAAAATCCACTAGCTTTAAAAATTCTTTGTTATATATACTTGGCGTTGTTATACTAAATAATTGTCTATCACTGGATTAAATAATATTTTTATGATTTGCTGTCCATTCATTGGTAAGTCCCTACATTTATTTTTGATATACGCTTTGTATTACTTGCATGCCACTGCTGGTCGGCTTTATTTCCCTTGTCATTTTTCTTGCAGTCTGTGTCAACCAGCGTGGTTACATTGCTGTAGTAAATAGTCAGAAAGCGATTACTAAAGTAGAGACTGATCTTAAATGGTTAGTGACAATGGATGAATTTAATACTATAGATCTGGTGTTAAAATCTTCTACTGATAAATTAAAAAATCAAATTTGGCTAAACAAACTAAGGAAATTGGAGAGGGATACCAAGGACTCTTCATACAATTGAGTATATACATGAAGAAAAAGTTGAGATATATTAAAACTATTGGCAGAGATACCACAGCCAAAAACTAATTATACAAGAATATAGACCGAATGACACTGTGCTCTGCCAGCGTAAGACAAGGTGGAAGTCATTGATTGTTAGAAGAGTCCAATGAAGCAGAATTCAAGAGGACAAATTACCCATCCCGAAAACAGTAGAAAACAAACAACCAGACCAAACTGCAGAAGAGAACCTAGTGATGATTATTTCGTCTAAAGTGTGGATCAGCCTGTGAATTATTAACAAGGGCATGAATTTTGTATCTACGTGTGGTTTATGCAAATTTGACTTCAAGATTGATTTCTTTAAATTTTGTCAAGGTCTTCATCTTAAAATGTTTTTTTTTAAACTAGACTGTATAAAATCAGTTTAATAAACTACCTAAGGGTGCGTCCACACGGCATAGACAAAATACCGGTTGGATTCTGTCTTAAAAGGGTTTTGCCAAGAATTCATTTCCTCACCTAACAGGCTGATACTCCCCTCTTGAGCCTTGAAAAAGGGGTGTTCTGTTTCTGTGTTTAAAAAAACTAGTACCTCCTCTGTGATGTCATCACTCCACCTCACATGCAAGTTCCCGAGGCTGATATTCAGTCTCTGTAATTGAGCAAACATTGTTTGGCTAATCCACAGGGGATAACTGTATTGTGCACAAGCTATACGGTTTTTTTTTTCTCCCTCGTATCTGCTCAGGAGTAAAGATAAGCTCTAAGCAGGCATTGGGGGACTACGGACAGGGGGGAGGGAGGAGGGCTGAGCAGGGAGCATCTGCATGTTTACTCAGATAATTACAACCAGTGGATTCTCTATACAGCAGACACAGCCTCTGACACAGAAACAAAGCTAGTGCAGATGCCCAGTAACACTCTTTTTTTCTCCCCTCCCTTCAAAGCTCATTCCTGTGTCCGGCCATCAGATAAGTGCAAACAACGCAAGCCTGTTGGAGCTTGCCAGATCAGCTCCTGGTCACAGCTAATGTAAACAGTCAGAAAACTAAGGGCAGCTAAGTCAGACTGCAGCTTTTAGAGGCTTCACTTTTTTAAATCACATATATTTAGAAAAGTGATTAAATACTCATTTTGGAGGATCCCACGTCAACATTAGATTGTGGCAAAATCCGGCTGGTATTTCGTCGTCTTTTGCACGGTTTTGGGGAACAGTTTTGTCTGTTCTACTCAACCGAAAACCGGGTGGAACATTGAGCATGTTTTAAGATTTTTGGGAAAACCGGTGGTGTAAACAAACGTCCGACTGAAAATCCGGTCAGTGTAGACTACTGAATTTGGAGCACTTAAGAATGGCACAATTCAAGATTGGTGCAGATATTTTTAAAAAGAAAGCAGACCAAGGAGGGCGCACTATAGTAATGGATGTTATCTGAAAGCAGCACATGAACAACTTGCCACTTCTACTAATGTACATAGACAGCTCTAGTGCTATTAATGGTGTAATAGATTACATTGTATGTGAAGATGAGATACAAGGTAATATAAAAAGTGAAACTAAAATGGCTTTATTATAAGATCATCCTAGAATCCCTATCTTATATTTGGTCCCCAAGGTACAATAATGCCCCCAAAACTCCTCTGGTCATCCCATAGTTTTGGCCATTAGGTCTGTATTTCAGCCTATTGCTGTATATGTTGATAGTTTCCTTTATTTGTCCTCTACCCAACTGCCTCAGGGATACAGGCCATTTTTTTTTTTTTACACAATACTGACATGGCTGATGCTTCAGATTTTACTTGGTTTTGCATGCTTGATATCAGAAGTCTATATACAAAAATACCATTTAAAGAAGGGATGACAGACATCGGAGATAAATGGTGCCAGATTATCTAATGCTGATATTGGTTTGACGTCTTTACTTGACGTCAAATTGATTAAGAATTATTTTAGATTTGGCACTGAGTTCTACTTGGCGGTACAGAAGACTTTGATGAGGTCCATTGTGGCCTCAAATTATGCCAATATTTTTATGAGTCACTTTGAGAATTATTTTATTCATGACAAAACCCAAAAAAGCAAAACCTCTGAAAAAAAAGCCGCAACCGTGCGTGGGCATGCCCTTACTCTTTTTTTGGCCAAGTGGACCGCAAAACCCATAGTTTTATACCCTCCAAAAAATTTTTAAAGGGATACTCAAAGGGCCAGTGTTGTTGTTCCCCCCAAATGCCAACTAATGCTGAATACTTCAGGTCTTTAAAATCATGGCTAGGATACATTGATAACGTTTTTAAATTATGGAAGGGCACAGAGAAAAGTTTGTGGCCCACTTTAATAGTATACATAATTTGTTACATTCTCTTTGACTAGTTCAAATGTACAATTTTTAGCACATTCAGGGAAAGGAAATAAAATATTTTTTAGGGCTCATCCCCCCGGCACAGGGAAAAAACCATGGTTTATCCAATCGTATTTTTCCAGTTTGTGTGCTGTGCACACAGCCGCGGGGGACGGCTTTTCTCCGCGATTACCGGAGGGAAGAATGAGTATCAACAATGTTTTTCGGGCGGAAAAACCCGTGTAGTGGGGGCTGCTGCACGGGTTTTCCATAGAGGCCCCCTTTTAAAAGTTTGCGGCCGGGTTTTTCGACAGTTTGCAAAAACCCCAAACCCGAAAAACCGCCGCAAAAACCGGGGGCCGTGGGGACATCCCTTTCTCTTTTTTTCTTGGGGCCCAATGACCGCAATAACCCATGTTTTTTCCCTACCACCAAACATTAACCCCTTAAGGGCCCACCTGTTTGACCTTCCTGACACACCCTAATTTTTTTGAAATCTGAAACATGTGTCGAATTTAATGTGAGAATAACGTTTTGAGCACTTTTAAACCAAATGTCATGTGATCAGATGTCTGTTTTTCTCGTGACCACATTGTGCTTTAAGTTTAGTAAGAAATATTTTTATCCTTACAATCCTTGTTTTGTTGTGGAAAAATACAAATTTCAATGAAAGATTTGGAAAAAGTTTGCGATATTGAAAGTTCAAAATATCTGCTTGCAAGACAAATAATTAATCGACCACAAAACAAAAAAAGATATAATAACAAGCATCTACATAAGTCCACTATAGGTTGGCAATCATGTTTTAAATGTCTTTTTTTTTTTTTTATACGACATTAGAGGTGGCTTCGAATTTAGTAGTAATTTCTCACATGTACAAGAAAATTTTTGCAATATTACAAATTTTAGGGACCAACCTGGTACCATTTTCCTGACGTGGCTATAGAGGTCCCTGGCATTTAGATACCCCCATAAAGTTACTCCAACTGAGAAACTAGACTCCTTACCATATTTACAACCACTATGAGTCAGTTTGATAACCCTTCAGATATTCACAGACATTAAAAGCAAAGTGAGGTGAAATTTCAAAATATCACTTTTTTATGCAGATTTTCAATATTATAACCATAATCCCTGGACAACTGTAAATGTTCCCTAGGTAAATGCAAAACTTAATATCAATATCCCCCAGGTCTGTCCGTTTTAGAGAATCTCCCAATATTGCCCTAGTGCAATTATTGGCTCAGACCAAATGCCCCATAAAAGGTAGTAGACACCTACTAGTACTCAGGGTCCTCATTTTCATACTGTTTTTATTTAGGCGCCAATTTTCAGGTTTGGGACACCCGTAAGGCTAACACTTAATAAAACCCCCCTAAAGAGACCGCATATATTGGAAACTAACAACCCCCTTATGAATATATCCAGGGTGCATTGAGTAATAACCCCACAGGTGATTCACAAATTTGTTTATAGCAAAAGGCTGTGCAAATTAAAAAAAAAAATTTTTTTTCAATAATCTTCAATTTTATAAGCTTAAAATGTTTCATATATACAAGGAATCCCTGAAGAAAAGAGAACCCAAAACTTTGTTAAGCAATTTCTTCAAGTTCGGCAATACCCTAGCAATAGGGTGTAAACTGCTGTTTGGGGCCATGGCAAGGGCTTATAAGGTAGGGAGCGCTTATTTGGCTTTTGGAACGCAAGATTTTGGTGGGGCCTATGTCGCAATGCAAAGCCCCCCAAAGTAACGCGAGAACAGGCGAAACCTTCAGAAGTCCCCCATTTGGATTCAACCACCCATCAGGATCTCATCTCTAGGTGTACAGAGCAGTTTGTGGATGCACAGGTGTTCCATTATTTTTTTTAGCATTGGGACATGAAATGGGGGAAAAGACCATTTCGAGCTGTATCATTGTTTTTGAGTTTCAATTTTACAGCATTCGCCAGTACAGTGTAAATGAAGTGATAACTTTACTATGGGGGTCGGTACAATTTACCGTGCTATAGATTTTATATTAGTTTTTACTGTTTTATATTACTTTTACACAGATAAAAAAAACGTCTATATAAGCCAATTGGCTTTTTTATGTGTCCAATAACTGACAGCCATAACTTTTTTATTTTGCTTCGTTTGCAGAGCTGTGTATGGGCTTGTTTTTTTTGTCGGGCTGCGTTTGAAGTATATTGGTACCACAGAAAGATTATTGGATACATTTTATAAAGGTTTTTCTAGAAGTATGAACAAAATACAGTAATCTTGGTAGTGTTTTTTATTTTTTATTTTTTATAGCGGTCACTTGTACGTTATATGTATTCACATGGTTATGCCTTTACCATCCGGTCAATACGATTACACCTGATACCCTAAATTGTATATTTTTTATATGATATACTGCTTTTATACAATAAAAACACTTTTAATTTATCCGGAAAAATAACTTTTAAATTTTTCTTGGAACATGGAGCTCGTGTAGGGAACTGTTTTTTTTCGGGATGAAGTTGAACGTTTTATATATGAAGTATCAATTTTGGGGGGACAAGCTTTTTGATGGCTTTAAATCCATTTTATGTGGTACGCCAGGGTAAAGGAAAAAAAAAATACTGGCAATACGTAGTAGTGTTTTTTATTATTAATTTAACAGGGCTCAACCGTGTGCAGTATCCGTGATAATTCATTGTACTCTTTGGGTCGCTATGATGATGGCGATACCCTATTTATATAGTTTTTTTTATGTTGTGAAGGCACTTTAACAAGAAAATAAAAGTGTTTTATAGTGTGTAAACACAAAATTTATGCATCGGCTATATTCTGAGAGCTATACATTATTTATTTTTCCGTAATACAGAAGGCTGTATAAGGACTTTTTTTTGTGCCAGGATGAACTGACGGTTTATTAATGTGTACAAACTGTGGCGTTTTCAAGGAGTTTTGATCGCTTTTTATTCCATTTTTTGTGCTTGCGGGATGAACAATAAGTCTTAATTCTGTCATTTTTTTTTTTATTTTTTTATTACGGCGGCGTTCACCGTACCGGGTTAATTAACAAATGGACAATTTAATGGCGGTCGTTACGCATGCGGCGATACCAAATATGGTTACTTTATTTATTTTTATCTTTTTGGGGGCGATTGCCGTTTGTAAAGGGGAAAAAGGGCGGTGTACGTATTTTTATTTTATTTTCGGTGTTTGTGTTTTACCCTTGTTTATATCTCAATTTTATTACTATTTTATTCACTTTGTCACATTTTTTATTTTTACTTTTCCCCATAGGTGATTTGAATTGAGCAGATCTTTAGATCTCTCATTCAAAAGGAATCAGTAGCATATTAACTGGTTCCTATACAACTGAGTCAGTTCACGATGTCCCGGGGTGCACGCCCACAGGGCAAAAACGGACCTGGGCATCGGACGTCAACAAGACAACCCTTAAGTCATTCCTCCTGCCTTCCGTGCTGTCTGTAGGAAGGCAGGATCTGCACGTACCGAGCCGATCCTTGCGCTGTGCTGCCTTGCCGACAAGACGGCAGGAGTGTCGCGATCAGCCTCCTGTGTCTCCCTTAGTTATTGCGACCCCTACCGGACGTGGCGATAATTAAGGGGTTTAACGCCTCCCCCGCAACGGCCCTCCCCCCCCCTGAGCGGATCCGGGTTACGGGGCCGACGCTGCGGGAGTCAGCTGTAAATATACAGCAGACACCCCGCGCCGATCGCTGCAAACTCCGTGCTTTAGAATTCGCGTCTACGTGTCTCAGGACAGTATCCAGTACTGACCAGGTGCGTGAACCCCCTAACGACCAGGACGAATGGATAACGTCCTAAGTCGTTACGGTGGTATAACGGTATCCTCACATGCCATATGGGGATGCGTGCCCCGATCCCTATATGCACAACTATCTATGCTGAATATTCATCAGGATGGTAAAAGTTGATGATAGGGATACATGCAGAAATACCAATAGCACTACCTAAATGTGACAGAGTGACTCGCTCTGTCCCTGAATAATTGCAGCAGGAGATACTGCAATGTTTGTGTTATCGAGTTACATAGTTTGTTTATAAGGTCAAAAAAAGACAACGTCCATCCAGTTCAGCCTATGTGCTACAGTGTAGATCCAGAGGAAGTCAAACCCCCCCATTAGGTAGAAGCCCAATGTCCCAATATAGGGAACATATCCTTCCAGACTCCAATCAGGCAATCAGAATAAACCCCTGGATACAATGACCCCACTCCGAGTAAACCAAGTTCCCACTAACATTCGAGAAGCATCCAGACCCTTTCTGAACTCAGTGAAATTCACCATGACAAGTATCCTCAGCGCAGAGAGAACCACAGTCCTCACAGCACTTCCACCGTCAGAACCCCGACCCTGCATTTGAGCACCTATTAAACTCACAACAGTCATCACCAGACCCATGACCATTGTTAATTCACGTTCACAATCCCGAGTCAGCTACTTCTCATTGCTTTATTGGGTGAATCCTATTTCCAACTAGACTCCAGTCTCCAAGCACACATAAAGCAGGGCAACCACATTCACAAAACTGCCCTGTCATGCACCACACTCACCATGTGCACATGTGGCAACACCTTATCTCCCTAATCAATATGGGCAAAAACCCTTAGTTGCCACTATAACCACATCAGTCCATAGGAAATGACAGCACATCTCTCCATATGGCTTCCAAAGGGTGAGGACAGTGGTTGCCCCGGGCAAACCACCTGAGTTGCAATAGAGACAACAGTTCAAGCGCCTAAACCCACTGGATCCACAGCAAATGCATTATCCTCAGTTTTGACCTCTAGGGGTGCCCTGAACTGGCAGTTTTTTTGCATATCTCTATTTATGTTATTCTAGCTCAGGCAGTTGTGCTCTTGCTCTTTTAGATGTTTCTGCCGTCTTTATGTATTCTGTAATTTTTACTTTGTTTTACTTTGGCTGTTTACTTCAGTGTATAGATAGTCTAGGCAGGATATTTACAAAAAGGTCAAAAGAAATTACAGCAGAGATAAGATTTCCTTTGTTTCTACACAGGGCGCCCATGCTGGTCTAGTGAAGTAAACTTTTCTTAAATCATGGCACATTTTGCTAAATGAACCTCAATGTGGTGACATTTCTAGAACCCCCCTGATTTATCTATCGTAAAGGCATGTCTATCTAATTGGTATTATAGTATTGATAAAAAAAAATCTTCTAAATCTAAACTAATAGAATAGTGAAGAAATCAGGCGATACCTTTTAGAGGCTAACTGAGTATATTTGATAGTGAGCTTTCGAGAGGACTAGCTCTCTTCTTCAGACTGATGTTATACAACAAACTGAAAATACACCGACTTTTTATACACACAAGACATGGATCTTCAAAGGATCTTAGAATTCATAAAAATAACAAAATGCGAAATATAGGTACAGCAGTTATTTACAACCTGGAGGAGTTCTTCAGAAAAATGAGATTGAGGGAATACTTCTATGGAAAAGACCTTCCATACAGCAGGGACTCTGAGACAGAACAGCAAATAACGAAACCAACCAAAAAATCTACCTGGACCCCACGGCCTGGAACTAATGCAGCACTGGATAAATACATTGACTGTTTCAGAAGCAAGGTAAAATCTGAAATCCTGGAGAAACAAAAGAAACAAGTACACAACCTAACCCTGCAGGAACAGAAGGCTATTGCTTCACTGAAAGAAAATCAGGACATAATTATAAAACCTGCTGACAAAGGGGGCGCAATAGTCATGATGAACATCTCTGACTATATCCAGAACGAACAGACAACTGTCAATCCCATCCACTACTGCAAACTTGGAAATGATCCACGAGGCATAGCCTAAATGAAAAAATAATTCAGATCCGGAAGCAGGTGGAATTGTTTATCCCAGAGGATCCCAAGCCGGGCTGCTTCTATATGCTCCCAAGATCCATAAAGATGGCAACCCTGGGAGCCTATCATTTGGGCATTGGGACACTGACAGAGAATATCTCAGGTTGGGTGGAAAATCTCCTAAAACCCCTGGTCAAAGATACTCCAAGCTACATCCAGGACACCACAGACCTTCTTAACAAACTCATGCCCTCGGTCCACTTCCTGAGGGCACCATTTTGGCCACCATGGATGTAGAATCCTTGTATACAAACATTCCCCACAAGGATGGAGTTGCAGCCTGTCAGGTGCACCTAAAGAAACAAGACCTCCCAACAAAAACAGTCACACAGCTCATCCAGTTCATCCTCAGCCACAACTATTTTACTGTTGGAGAAGACCTGTATCTACAGCAAATGGGAACTTCCATGGGGTCCAGATGTGCGCCCCAATATGCAAATCTCTTTATGGCGGCACTGGAAGGAGCATATTTATCAACATGCAACACCAAACCCATGATGTACCTCCGTTCTATTGATGATATCATTGTCATCTGGACTGCGGGCGAGGAGGCCCTAATTCAATTCCATAATGACTTCAATAACTTTCACCCCACCATTAACCTTAAACTTAACCTTTCAGAGAGCAAAATCCACTTTCTGGATACTACAATACACATCAAAGACCACCGGCTACTCACATCAGTATACCACAAACCGACAGACAGAACGGCCTATCTGAGAAACGTCAGCTTCCACCCCAAGCACACAAAACAATCCATTATATACAGCCAGGCTATACGGTACAATCGTATTTGCTCCGACAAAGCAGACCTGGACAAGCACCTTCTGGATCTGAGGACAAAATTTCTCAAACTTGGATACAAACCAAAATTGACTGACAACCAATTCAGCAAAGCGGCCGCCATCAACAGAGACAGTCTGCTCACATACAAAGAGACCCAGAAGGAAGAACGAGGGCCCCTAGTTGTCACCTACAACCCACAGCTGGAGATCCTACGAAAGATTGCCAAGGAACTTCAACCTGTGCTACATAAGGACAATAGACTCAAAGACATATTCCCAGTCCCCCCTCTCCGTTCCTTTCGCAACCACCAAACCTGCGGCGCATTATTGTCCGGAGCGCTCTGAAGGCCCCAACTGAAAATGGCACCTCACCCTGCCTGCAGAACAGGTGCAAGACTGCAGTCACATCCACACTGCTGACAGTGTACCTGTCCCACAGTCCCAGCAGGTGCACAGAATTAGGGGGACATTTTCCTGCAGTTAGCAATGTGGTGTATCTGATTATGTGTATGCAATGTCCTACCACAGGCCTCTATGTGGGGGAAACAGGGCAGAGACTCAGCCAGCGCATGAACTCACACAGATTCACTATTAATAACAGTAGAACTGATCTGCCAGTGGCCGCACATTTCTCTGGAGAAAATCATTCCATGGAAGATTTGCAGGTAACGGTCTTAATGGGAGATTTTAAGACTCAAAGGGAGAGGAAGGAATGGGAATATAAATTAATGCAAAAATTTAAAACTCTGCAAAATGGGTTAAATATTCATGCCAGCTTCATGTCAAGCTATGTGTGAACTGTGAGTGCAACAAATCTCCCCTGATTGCACATAGATAAGAGAAATAATTACTCATCACTCCCGTCACGCCTCACAAGTTTCCAGATGTTAATTCTTGACAGGTTGTAAATAACTGCTGTACCTATATTTCGCATTTTGTTATTTTTAAGAATTCTAAGATCCTTTGAAGATCCATGTCTTGTGTGTATAAAAAGTCGGTGTATTTTCAGTTTGTTGTATAACATCAGTCTGAAGAAGAGAGCTAGTCCTCTCGAAAGCTCACTATCAAATATACTCAGTTAGCCTCTAAAAGGTATCGCCTGATTTCTTCACTATTCTACTACTTTCTATGGCTAACACGGTACAACATTATACTACTAAATCTAAACTAAAGCATTTAGTAGGAAAGGCGCTCTACTGACTTATCAAAATTGTTCATGCATCATCAATGGGAATTCTATTCATTTTCCATGGTAAGGGATCCCCATTCCTGTAAGAGGGTTGTTTGGCTATAATACCACCAATGTCCTCTATTTATTAAAGTGCCTGTGTGGTAAAATATATGTAGAGCAAACATCTTTGAGCAGATTTGAAAAATGGGGCTATGTCTTTCAGTCCAAAACTGTTGCAGTCATGTGTAAATGTGTAAATATACCTAAATACATTTTCCTTTGCTCATTAAATACCATACATACATAGAAAACAAATGGACAGACACAAAATGGGACACATCAGGGCAAGCGACCACCCATGGCCAAACACATGACCCGGAGATGCCTATAACCATGCCCAAGCACAACCAGTCAAGCCCAGCTTCCTCCAGCAGATCTTCGTCAAACAGTGGTGTTACTGGCGTCTATAAAGATGTATTCATATAAAGTAATATATTTCATATAATTAAATCCATACAAATAGCTATAAGACAATTTGTAAATAATACAGTCATACAGTTACTTTATAATGCTGCTATACAAGGAGCAAATATAACTGTATTGCTACTAACCAATATTACCAATAGTACCGCTATACAAGAAACAAGTAATACCCCCACACAATGGCCACATATCACCACCATATAGTGATTGAATAATGCCGTGATACTGTTACTAATATAAACCATAATACTGGGACCAATATTACCACCGTACATTGGCGTTTACCAGTAAACACAGACTCTGTAGATAAATGATTACAGTGCAGTTACATCCAGGGACTTTCAGATGACGTCTTCTATGACTTGAATCGTTCTCTTTCCCTCTTCGCTTACTGCCCTATACATCTATAATAGTATGCCACAGAACTTCCTGTAAAAAAGGCCTAACTCTTAGGCTATGTTCACACGGCTTAACTGCGGGACGTAATTACGCTCCGCAATTACGCCGTGTGGCCGGGGGCCGGCACCTCGCTGGCCCATAGACTTGCATTACCAGCGGCGCGTATACACCACTGGTAATTTACATGTCACTTATCTCCCGCCCGGCGGATTCGCCGAGCAGGGAGAGGAGACGTAATCCATAGTTCTCTTTGAGAACTATGGATTACCGTAATGACTGGGCCGTTTTCAGCCCGTAATTTGCGCACTTCGGCGCGTAATTACGGACCAAAATACAGCCCACTTTAAGCCGTGTGAACATGGCCTTAGGCTATGTTCACACGGCTTATTTCGGGGCGCATTTACGGACGTATTTACGTCCGCAAATACGTCCCGAAATATATATTTCAAATACGTGTCACAAAGTGTGGCACGTATTTCGCGTCGTAAATACATTTCCCATTCTTTACTATGGGGATTTACGTTGCAAAATACGCCTCAATAAGTGACAGGGGACTTAATGAAGAGGCGTATTTTAGATTGGAATCAATGCTAATCTAATTGTTCATTATTTGAAACGTATTTCAGGACGTATTTGCAGACGTAAATACGTCCGTAAATATGCCCCGAAATAATCCGTGTGAACATAGCCTAAGGCCTCGGAACGGATTTGCCGCTGTATTTACGATCGTAAATCCGTTCCGAAATCAGTCTGAAATAAGTTGCAGGCCATTTAATATTGGTTTTAATGGGAAATACGTGTCGTCGTTCAGACGACACTTATTTCCGTACCGTATTGCCGCCGCGTATTTGCGGCCGCAAAACAGCCGGAAAAACAATGTGCATGTCAATTATTGGGCCGGATTTCATGACGGATTTATACCATATACTGAATGGGGATTGTAAATCCGTCGCGAAATACGTGCCACACTTAGTGACACTTATTTCCAACTGATTTTCAACTGATTTCGGAACGTATTTACGATCGGCAATCCGATGTAAATACGTTCTGAAATAAGCCGCGTGAACATAGCCTAAGACTGCTGCTTCCCCACAGTAGCAATATGCATGGTGAAAATGTTAGTCTGAAATACTCTCTATACTTGGCTGACACGCACCATAAAATGTGTACTGCTAAAAAGACAGTGGTGCTTTCTACTACTTCCATGTACACTTAATACAAACTTCTTGGTAATGACAATGACAGCAGCTTCAGTATAACAGGGGTTCTTAAAGGAGTTTTCTTACTACAGTGATTAGCTTTTAACACGTAGGGAAAGGTAAATGACCAAACACATTGCTTTGTTGATTTTGCTTTGGTCAGGAGATAAAGAAGATTTTCTCTCCCTTAAGAGTACACAAGTTTCTCTACCCACATCTCCCTGTTCTCTCTTATCTCTCATTGCTCTCAGGTGCCATCAGTTGGTCAGTCCGTCCATTGTGAGACATTCTCTGCAGAGTCTTATCTCTAGCATCTGAAGCTTTTACTCTGTAGAGCTCTGTAGCCTTGTATATCACACTTTATAAATCTCCTTCGTTCATGTCAGAGTAACAGGAATAGGTAGGAACAGCAGAGCTGATATGTCAATCACTGCTATAGACTCACCCACAGCCTGACCAGGAAGTGTAGTCCAAAGCTGGCTGTGATTCTGTATAACTGCATGCTCACAAAAACCCTTTTTGTTCTTCAACACTCTCAAGTCTTCAGCAATGTGGCAGGTATCATATGAGGGATTAAAATTACTTTAAACTAAACGTTGTATCTTCCACCAAATTCTGGTCTAAGTATCGATGGGGTGGAAGCACAACCCCCAAACCTTATATTCTAGCCACAATTATAATGGGCTTTGGCTCCAACAGAGCATTAGCAGGTCCCCCAGAGGTCACATATGACTTATGCCACCTATTGCATGGTCCTTGCTTGCCCTGGTTTCCCCACTATGCATTACAAAGTAACATTTTGCCCAACCTCTACTAGATAGAAAATGGAGCTTGCTCCCATCATGAAGTGTAAGAGCATGTCCTCAGTGCCGCTCCACTGAATTCCCTGCTTCCTCACCTCCAGCCAATCACTCCACCTTCTCCTCTGACAAACAAAAGGGATAGGAGGATAAATAGCAGAAACACAGTGCACAAGGGGAAGGAAGTGGCAAGTATCAGGGGATACCTTACATACAGGCCACTTTAGTTTAAGGGGTTGCTGCTACAATGGATTTGGCATTTTAATTTAAAGATCAAAAAGAGCCAGCTTTCTGCGCATTACTGTTTAAACACAAATGTATAACATTGGGATTTATTGAGAATAGACCCGTGTTCTGCCTACATCAGCTTCTCGGCTCTCTTATTGCTCTTGTCCTTATCCCTTCTGGCTATAGGTGTTGTAACACCTTTAAAAGACAGGGCTGAGAGGGAAACACCCCCCGCCAATCTTCTCTGTGGTGGGGCCGGAGGGGGAGGAGGATTTATGGTTTTTGTCACAGTGTGTGCTTGTATTAACCTGATGTGTCCCTGCTTTCTCTGGCTAAATTACAAATGTAGTGTTGACAGCCAGTTTATTCATGGTTCCCGTTACTATAATCATGAATATGTTTTTTAGGAACTAGTGGACTATCTCATATTTAAATGATAGCATGGAATACCCCTTTATTTCTTTCTGTATTTTTGGGACATATTATTTGGAGTTTAGTACACCACTGCCCTTTTATTGTGAGAGATGATTGGAACTTGTTAAGCTAAGCCCGGGTTATTAGGAACACCAATTCTTGCTCTTTTAAACCACTTGACTTATATTCCTCTTACACCGTAATCAGCCCCTTTCGTACAGACTGAAGCATAAACGGGTGATACTCTAGTGCGCACCCCCTCCCCCCCCTGTATCAGCGTTACATAAACGAGCTGTGTGCGCTGATGGAGGGGGTGAAAGACTAGCGAACAGCGCAAGACAAGCTAGCAGCCCCTCAGGCCTTGTTAACAGCCCTGACATGTGAAAAGCTCGTCATGGAACAGTATCCTTAAGAGTCCACGTGCTAAGACATATGCCTTTTCTTTGGCTTTTCCAAATTTCAGTCATGTGGGAACATGATGCTATACTGTATTGCGCCCGATTACTGTGAGGTAACCCACATACCCAAAATAGATCTATAGGAAGTAAAATAAGTGGCCCCTGGCACATTTGACATTATTGCAACAGGAAATGTAGCCCAGCATGGTGTCTTGCCAGAAATGCTGTGTGCTCTCCCTTTATCTTTCTCTATTATTCTTTCTCCACACCCCCTACCTTTTGGTACTAGAGGTTGTGCTTAAAATAAGCCATTACATTAGCGGAATCCACCCTACCGACGTTTTTCGAAACCTTTTTGCCCGTTTGGGCAGCCAGGGCAGCGGGGGGGCAGGGAGCAGTCCCTTGCTTATTGTATAAAATATTTTCAAGTACATTGTGTCTAAAAAATTTTACTGCCAGAAAGCCCTTTGCTATTTATTTTATGGATAACTAGGAACTTACGAAATTGTAGTGATTACAGCACAAAAAATAGTTTATGTTCGAACTTAGGTTTAACTATACATCAATAACATGAAAATTTTGTGAAGTTATATGAGAATGGTTTTTCAATAAATTGTACTTAAATTGGGGTACCTTTCCCGTGGCCCTTTTTATTTGCCCGAGTGTGGATATTTTGGGCGAAAGGTATTATTTAGGTTTTTAAAACCAATTTTTTTTGCGATTTAAAATTGTGTAGAATGCGCCGATTTATGAAAAATGTTCGAGCGGTTAATAAAAAACCCGGGCCTTTAAAGGGGGGGGGGGAAACGACAATTCGGCTCAGGTAAAACTTTTTTCAGTGGTTTTTCCCGTTTTCCGCAGTAATTTGGCCGGGAAATTTCCATATGAAGCTTAAATCTATGCTTCATTGGTTTAGGGCCCCCCTCCCCCACACCCCCCAGTCATCGGTTCAAGGGCACGCTCTGTAAAGCGCCTAAAAATTTGGGGTGGGAGGTTTAAAATATGCGAAAGGGGTGGTAGGTGTGGGGTGAAAGCGCGATTTGGGGCAGCCCCTTGTAAATGCACCCTCTGTGTTGTATTCCCCCGTTTAAGTGAACAACCCAAAGTTGTTCCCTAGGAAAACAGTTTGCCATAAGCAGTCAAGGCAAAGACATTTTTTTTTTTGTTTTTAAAATTTTGGTTATGTTGGGTTTTAACAATGTAATGGTTACGTGTGGTTTCCGTTGAGTATGTGATAAAAAGGGAAACCCCCGGGGAAATTTTCCGGGCCAAAATATAGCAGTCCTATAGGGAGTAATAGAGCAGACGTGGCCCAGCGTGGTTTCCATTTGCTTTATTTCCCGCACATCCCCTTTTTTGTGCGAACAAAAGTGTGCAAAGGCTATTTAGTTCGCAGAAAATGGTGGCGCCGGGAAATAAACTAAACCCACGCTGGTCTACGTCTGCTCTATTATTACCTATTGTGCTGCCACACGTTGTGTTGCAGTATCCACCGGGGGTACCTTTTTTCACGGTACCTCGATGGATACTTGCAAAATAGCCATTACATTAGTGTGAACCCACCCTAAGGGGCCGTTTACAGGGGGTTTATGCGACCGGTATTTGCACTGTTTTGCGGCTGTCCCCACGGCCGCGGGGGGGGGGGGGGGGCGGCTTTTCTCTGCGATGAGCCCTCCCCCTTCACATTGGCTTGCGCAGATTCCGTCCGAAAACCGGACAGAAGAATGTGCAAGCACATAGCTTTGCGGGCGGCCCGCGGGCGGAAAAACCGTGCAGTGGGGACTGCTGCACGTGTTTTCCATAGAGCACTATTGTGCTCAGTTTCAGCCGGTTTTTCAGGCCCTAAGTAGGAAATATGAAAGGCAAATTTATACAGGACAGATTTGCTGCATATATTTCCTGCAGATTTGCACTTCAGCAGAATGCAATACAAAGCAGGTGAATGAGAATTCATCAAGTCTCATCCACACACTGCAAAAAAAGCACAGATTTATTGCGCATTTTTCTATTGACCATTGTGGGAGGAAAAAAACCACAATGAAATCAACAAGTAATGTAATGTTGCAGATAAATTACAGATTCACAGAAAAATCTACAAGTAAAGATATGAAAACTATTAATTTTTTTTTTCATTCCAAGGGAAAATCCACAACGTAAATTTCCCTGTTGAATGTCTATTGACTTGCTGCAGAAATTATGGCATCCAGTATGGTATAGTAGTAGACTACAACTCTCAATTCCTTGGGATCCTCAAAAAAAATATTTTTTAAATAGACACCAACCCATATTAGCTTATAGATGAGAGATACCAGTGCATAGATTTGCATGGTGTATCCATTACCTATAAAGCCATCTGTATTAAAGGGGTTTTCTCACTACATAGATTAGCTTTTAAAGAGAACCTGTCACATAGATTATGTCCCCCTTACAGTACAAGCTTGTGACAGACATGCTGTTTCCAGCTCTGTGCCCCTTATTTTGTAAGATGCTGTAGGGTATTTAATGCTGAAATCTGTCAGTTTGCAGCCAGAAAAGAGTCCAGCTTATTCATGAGCAGGTGTTAGCCCCACCCACCAGAGGCTAGCTCCGCCCACCTGACAGTTATTCACATGTTTCTACCTGTTCAAAGTATCCTCATACATAACTAAAAAAGTTATAGCTCTGAGAAGGTGGGGATGAAAAAATGGGAATGAAAAAAGCAAAAAGGGGTGTTCTCATGACAATGACCTTAAACATTTAGACAGAGGTAAATAAAGATCAAATACATTGCTGTTCTGATTTTACTTCCCTTCAGGGTTACAGCAGTTCTTATCTCCTATTTGTGTACTCAAGCTTCCCTAGGTTACCGGTCACCTCTTTCTGCTCAAACAGTCCTAGTCAGGATTCTGACATCACTCCCTGCTGTGTCTTAACAGCAACACAGGAGCTTGTTTATATTACTGGCAAACTTTAACCCTTTAAAGCTCTATCGCCTTCTGCCCCACTGTTTAAAGACTTTCATTGCCAATGTCCTTTAAACAGGATCAGCTAGTAATAGTAGAGCTGATAAGCCAATCACTGATGTAGAACCCCCCACAGCCTGAAGTGTGTTGTGTAGATCAGGCTCTGTGAAACATCATGTTGAGAACACCCCATTAAGAGTTAATCATAAAATAGATCTTTATTTTATTTTACCCGAAAAACCTTGATATTAGCTTCTCAAGTTTACTTACATGTGTTGGAAAATAGTTTAAATCATGACCAGGATAAAAAGACCAATGACTTTTATTTTCTGTTAGTGATATGTTCTGGCTCAGAGAATATCTGATTGCAAACTCTTCATCTTGTTGAATCCACTTTAGCCCTAATGGAATTAAGAATTCCCATTCTCCACCAATTAAACGTGATCCGTTAGAAGCAAAGGGGTTATTACTAAGCTGTATAAATTGCACCATATCATCTGACCATGGACTGGAGTAATTTCCCTCCCATCAATTACAACACACAAGATTTACAGTAATGCCCGCTTTACTAGCTGGTAACTAGAGATACAGTGTGTGGCTGTAGTATATCCTGCATTAACAGCGAATAATATCACCAGGACAAAGTCGGGGGATTTCTCGAGCGGACACCAATTTACAGCTCTGTGTTATCTAACAATCTGTGTCTGTGTTTGTCACATTACTTGAAATATTATTCTCTTCATATTGTCAAACAATGCAGTCCAATGGCAGGAATCATATTCCATAGCCTGTTGGGATAATTAGATGATTATATCCATGTTATAGGATGAGCAGTTTTTCTCTTTCCAGAAAAGGAGGTGGGGGGCGGAGGGGCTATATTAAAATCAGAAATGGCCTCTCCCTTCCTGGTGCTGCTTTAGGTTTCTGATTTTGTTGGTGTTGTGAGAACTATAAAATCGAGTCACTTTATTATGACCACTTCCTACTTCTGACAGCAGCAACTCGTGGCTCATGAAGTCAATTTCTGGTGATGAGCTGGTCTGGTGTTTAAATAAGGTGTATGATAGGCTGTCTGCACACATATTACCTGTTGCTGTTATGGGTAAAAGGGGCAATTTATCAGAGTTGCAACAACGGATGACTATTGGCTTTCAGACCAAGGTTGGCAGTGTTTCTGAAACCATGCAGTTTGTGAAATGTTCAAGTGCTGCTGTGGTGAAACTATATCATAAAAAGCATTATTGTGAATGTGGAAACTCCGGAGCATTATGTACCATTGATGGGAAAGGTGAACGTCAGCTAAAAAGGTGCATAGGGGAAGACCTATCAGCTACAGTGAGCAGCTCACCACCAAAATGAACCAGGGGGCTACCAGACGGGTGTTTGTTATATTTTGGCCTAGGGTGGCAAGGGTGTGAGAAAGCGGACTACAGTGGAGCATATGATCCAGGGGGCTACCAGAAGTGTGTCTTAATCAAGAGTTCAGCAAACCCTATTGTGTATGGGGTTCTGAAGCAGATGGATTATCACTGCTCCTCTGCTAATAAAGTTCAATCAGCTGTAAAGGCTTCAATTTTCACTGCAGTATCGTAGTTGAACCTCCGTTGATTCTCTGATGTGTCACATTTTCTGCTTCATTCAACAGATGGACATTGGCATGTAAGGTGAGAGAACCAGTGTCAGACTGGGGGACCTGGGGAGTGGATCTTGGGAGCCCACTCTACAGCTACTGTACATGAAAATATTAATTGCCTGCTAGACATACCACATAATACAGTGTGAAACACAGAACAGTGTTGTGTAGTACACAATACCAAATAAGTCACATATCTGTCTGTCTCACACGTCTTTCTGTCTGTCTTACATGTCTGTCTCACACATTTGTCACAGTCTAACAGATGATAGACAAGTGACTAAGTAGCTCCATCCATATCTCCCTCCAACCCCGAGCAGCCCACATACATTATCCACCTCCAAGTTTCCCTTGGTCACTCATCTCACCACTTTCTAAAATAAACAATACTATAAACACAGTCAAAAAAGTAAAAGTGAAAAACCCTAATCACAGGTTCAGGGACAGGTGTGCACTCACTCTTACAATCAAGTGTACATTGCCACTATACAAGTGCTGATATAACCTACGACATCGCCATATAGAGACCACATTTTAGTTAGACACCAACTCAGGTCACCATCAGATAGGCCCCAAGTAGATAAGTAGGCCCCAGTTACATAGGTAGATAGGCCCCAGTTAAGTAGGTTGTAGGTGGGCTCCAAGTAGATAGGTGGTGGGCCCCCAGTTAGCTAGGCTGTAGGTAAGGAGTCGGCCCCAGTTAGGTAGGCTGTAGGTAAGTTTTGGTGGGCCCCAGCTAGGTAGGCTGTAGGTAGGTGGTGGTTGGCCCCAGTTAGGTAGGCTGTAGGTAGATAATGGTGGTCCCCAGTTAGGTAGGCTGTAGGTAGGTGATGGTGGGTCCCAGTTAGGTAGGCTGTAGCAAGGTGTTGGTTGGCCCCAGTTTGGTAGGCTGTAGGTAGGTGTTGATGGGCCTCAGTTAGGTAGGCTGTAGTTAGGTGTTGGTGGGCCCCAGTTAGGTAGGCTGTTGGTGGTCCCCAGTTGCATTAGCTGTAGGTAGATGGTGGGCCCCAGTTAGGTAGGCTGTAAGTAGGTGTTGGTGGGCCCCAGTTAGGTAGGCAGTAGGTAGGTGATGGTGGACACCAGTTTGGTAGACTTTAGGTAGGTGTTGGTGGGCCCAGTTAGGTAGGCTGTAGGAAGGTGGTGGGTCCCAGTTACAGATGAGACCAGAAGTTTACATACACTATATAAAAAGACACATATGCATGTTTTTCTCACTATCTGCCGTGAAATCAGAATAAACCTTACCCGTTTTAGGTCAATTAGGATTACCAAAATGATTTATATTTGCCAAGTCAAAAGTTTAAATTCACTACGATTACTATGACTTTAAACAATTTGGGACAGCCCATATGATGATGTAATGTCTTTGGAAGCTTCTGATAGGTTTATTGCCAACATCTGAGTTAATTAGAGACACACCTGTGGATGTATTTTAAATCACACCAGAAACACACTGTTTCTGTGTGTGACATCATGGGAAAGTCTAAAGAAATCAGCCGAGATATCAAAAATAGAATTGTGGACTTGTACAAGTCTGGACCATCCTTGGGTGCAATTTCCAGATACCTGAAGGTGCCTTGTTCATCTGTACAAACAATTATACGCAAGTACAAACAAGATGGAAATGTCCAGCCATCATACCGCTCAGTCTCAGAGATAAACATGCTTTGGTCCAACATGTGCTTATCAACCCAAGAACAAAAGCAAAAGACCTTGTGAAAATGCTGGCAGAAGCTGGTAAGATTGTGTCATTAGCCACAGTGAAACAAGTGCTGTATCAACATGGGCTGAAAGGGCACTCTGCCAGGAAGAAGCCATTACTCCATTACTCTGGTCCCCTCTCCTGGTACGCTGCCACGGACGAATGGCACCTCGGTCAGGCTTGCTGGGCTGCGGGCGCGCTTGTATTGCCAGCAGGAACTTACCTAGCCACACTCCTGCTCTTCCACACTCCTCTGCTGGCCGGTGCTCATGCCCCTGTTCTATAGGGCGCCGGATCCCTGAAATTTAAAGGGCAAGCGTGCTGGTAATTGGTTATTGCTGGGCGCTGACCTTATATATCTAGGACACTTCCCTTAGTTCCCTGTCGAATCTTTAGTGTATTGTGCTTACTGAGAAAGCATTTCCTGAGTCTTTCTAGTGTTTCCATGTATCATACTGTTTGCCTCTGTCCCTAGACCACGAACCTTTGCCACCTGTCCTGACCTTCCTTCCTGTCCCCGACTACAAGTTTGCTTTACGATTTTGTACCCTGCTACACCTCGGCTGCCTCCGCAAGCAAGTTGCGTCAGTAGTGGCGACCTGGTAGGATTCCCACCACAGCAAGTCCAACCTGCTTTGCGGTGGGCTCTGGTGAATACTGGGACCTACTTAGATTCCGCTTCCTGCCGTGGATTATACCACAGTTTACAGTGGTCCAGTGGATCCACAACTCCTAACGTTACAATATAAAAGCCAGATAAATGTTTGCAAATGCACACAGGAACAAAGAACTAAGTTTCTGTATACATGTCCTGTGGTCTGACGAAACTAAAATTGAACTTTTTGGCCATAATGCCCATAATTACATTTGTAGTAAAAATGGAGAAGTTTGGAAGCCTAAGTACACCATCCCACCTGTGAAACACGGGGGTGGCAGCACCATGTTGTGGGATTGTTTTGCTGCAAGTGGGACTGATGCACTTCACAAAATAGATGGCATCATGAGGAAGGATTATGTGGCAATACTAAAGCAACATCTCAAGACATCAACCAGGAATTTAAAGTTTGGGCAGAAATGGGTGTTCCAAATGGACAATGACCCGAAGCATACTGCCAAACTAGTTACAAAGTGGCTTAAGGATAACCAAGTCAATGTTTTGGAGTGGCCATCACAAAGCCCTGATCTCAATTCTATTGAAAATTTATGGGCAAAGTTGAAAAGGCAGGTGCGATCAATGCGTCCTACAAACATGGCTCAGTTACACCAGTTCTGCCAAGGGGAATGGGCCAAAATTCCTACCAAGTATTGTGAGAGGCTTGTGGAAGGATATCCAAAATGTTTGACCCAAATCATACAGTTTAAGGGCAATTCTACCAAATACTAATGCAATGTATGTAAACTTTTGACTTTTACAGCAACAAAAAGGAGGTCACGGAAATAAATATACCCTTAAAACTTAAAGGGGTTGTATCGTTTGAACTGTTCATGCTGTTCAGCTAATTCTCTGAGATTGAATTAGAAATCCAGGGGCGAGTCTCTCCTCTCAGCAGGCGTGTCTCTCCTCCCAGGAGGCGTGTCTCCCCTCACTGAAGACCTGTGACATCATCATTCTGACTGTGCAGTGGAAGCAGAAGGATGTCTGCAGAGGACAGCTATACAGCCTCCTGCATGCTGCTCATGTGTCTGCAGAGCTTCAGGCTGACTCCACAAGCTCCTTGCTCTGCTATAAGCAGTTATACAGTCAGCCTGAACTGATGAAACACTTGTGAGGAATGTACACTGCCTCCCCCTCCCCCTCTGTTACCAGACAGCAGTCTGTCTTACTGTGTTATATGGAGCAATGCACACTGCCCTCCTACCCTTCTCTCCCCCTGTTAACAGGTAGGAGCCTGTATAAGACTCTGTTATATGAGGGGATCTGTGACTTAAACAGGCAGTCATTGCCCAGATCATTCACCCTGGATCTGGGAGATGAGTATAGAGCCAGCAGACCTTGGTTTCACTATCGATTTTAACAGCTCAGAGGGGAGTAAACACAGAGTGTGCAGGCAGCCAATCACAGTGCAGGGGGGTGTGTCCGGGGCGTTTCCTGTCGGGGGGTGTATCCCAACAGGCTGAATGAAATGTCAGCCAATCACAGCCAATGATCGGGGACCAACAAAGGCATTATAAACCTAAATTATATAATCCAAATAAATGGTGACTAGACTTGAAAATGGCAATATATGGCCACACACGGGACTAATATTTTATATTTTTTATGCTACTTACATGGTAATCAATAGACTGGAGGAATAAAAGGCATATTCACGGTAATGGTTTCACTTAGTAGATGCTAAATAGATACCCTATTGAGGTGCAGATAAATGATCATATCCAGCCAATGCAATACCAACTAATACCTGCCCATGTTACCATGCCACTGATGGCTCCATGATAAGGGATATCTACTTCTGGTTACTTCTGGTAAGTAAGCTGTAGGTAGTTAGGGCCCCAGTTAGATAGGCTGTAGATAGGTGTTAGTGGGCCCCAGTTAGGTAGGCTGTAGGTACTTTGGGTCACAGTTAGGTAGACTGTAGGTAGTTAGGGCCACATTTAGGCCAGTCACTCAATGCAGAGTGACTTGTAGCTGGAGTCTTCTCTCCCTGAAGTATGGAGGTCTGAACAGGCACCAAGAGAGGTATCAATAAAGTAGGTTCCCAACTGTATTGAGGTCGCCTTGATGATTAACTGGGTGGGCTTATGCAGTTGTGATAAAAAATGTGAACTAAGAACCTCAAACATTTTTGATGTATTCTAAGTAGCAGAAATACCTTTCCATAAATTCCTATGTCCTTTTTGAAAACTATAGTGAAAAAACTTGTATTTTCTCACCTTAGACATTTTCGGCATATCCAGTATGCTGAGTCAGGGGTATAGCTATAGGGGGTGCACAGGTAGCAGTCAGTACCAGACCCTGGAGCCTTAGGGAATCCAAAGGCCCCTTTACCGCATGAGGAGATACCAATATTATAAATGGCACATGGTAGGCGAGAGCCCTTTTATGATTTTGCTCTGGGGCCCCGGAGCTTTAAGTTACGCCTCTGTGCTGAATTGTTTCTGTAACTCCATAAACTTGAAAGAAGAGAACAACATACGTGTGCAGCCTTTGTCTGAATATGGCCACAGTTTGCCTAACAGGGTTCAGAGGACTTCCAATATAGTGATAGCTGGAAACATCACTCCATTTAAGCAATTTGGCAGCACAGCTTAAAACTCCCCTTGCTAAGGCAAAGTCTGCAGACGTGACCTGTTTGCCCATACATAACGCGAAATTTTTGATTGTTTTCTGTCTGTACTCTTCTCTGATTGTTGCAAACAGCAAACAGGAAACTGAACGATCAGTGCTCAGCTTCCTGCTATGAACTGGAGTGTAACGTGAAAGAAAGGGCATAGAGAGTAGTTTTTGTGGAGGGAGAGAATTCTGTAATATTGTGAATTAAAAAGTAGTCTGTATGAGAGGGGAGCATAACAAATAATCTGTGTAACAGGGTAATAGGAGAGCAGTCTGTATGGAAGAGGGGTATCCAAGTGGAGCAGTCAGTTTAACAGCGGAGAAATGGTCAACAGTTTGTGTAAGAGGGGCATGATTAGCTTTCTTTGTAAGGTATATGGTCAAGTAGTCTATATGAGAAAGGATAATTGGTAGGCGTATTTCTGCATGTTATTGTACTGCAATACGCCCTTAATGCGCCCTGCAATTATGGTAATTCATAGCTCTCAAAGAGAGCTATGAATTTCCTCCATCTTCCCCAACACGTATTGAACGCCGGGTGAAAGAAGTGATATGTCACTTCTTCCCAGCGTTTACGCGCCGGGGATGATAGAAGTGAATAGGACCACACACCCCCACCACTTAACCCCCGCTTTAGAAGTTTGCGCTGGCCAGAGTTCAGTACGTGCCGCAATACGTCGTGTGAACATACTCAATTGGGAGGTAAACGGAGCAGTCTATAAAAGGGGACAAGGGCAGCACCTCCTGTGAGGAAGGGCGAAATGGGGAGCAGTCCATGTACATGGGAAGTTCTCTGTGAGAGGAGGGCATAAGGAGCATTGTGCAAGAGGGGAGATGGGCAGCACTGGGGAGATATGGGGAGTAGTCTGTGTAACAGAATGGGTCATAAAAAGTAGTCTATGTGGGAGAAAAGAACATGGATATCAATTTTTGTAAGGTTGGGATGTCTGTCCATTATGGAGACAATGCTGGAGCCTGGAGGGGTGAATAATCCACTGGACACCAGTTATACAATGTTGGCTCTTTTTTTCAGCTCTGGCCACCAGAGATGCTGACATTAACCGATTATCCGCTTAAGGGATACGAACATTAACCACTTCACTGCGCTAGACCATCAGATTTGCAGACATTAATCCTTTCTCTATTGAAGACCAAGGGTTGTTGCAATAAAACCGTGAATTACCTAAGCTAATTATGGATGAGTATTTGGCAGAATACAGAAATATCTACTCGCTGTTTTGTTTGGAATGTCCATTTTGGAAGAAACAAGACCCGGGTCACTAACTTCCATACTCACTAGCTACAAAGGCTTTTAGGGAACATTTTCCAGGATTTCCTATTAGAGGTTTCTAGCATATGCATATACCAAAAATATCTATGGTTTAAGAAAAAATAAAAACCCTTTACCATACTATTGAAAAGTTTAGAACCAGAATAGAATACCTTATATTCCTTATGGACATTAGTTTGACTGATTGCATATTCAGTAACTACAATTGTTTATTATAGGTGTGTTTGCTGGGTCACATGCACTTCTCTGAATGGGTGTGTATGCACCATAATGTCAACCTGACCCATTTTGTGAAAGTGGAGTAATTACTAGTTTTGCATGTAGTCCAATAGTAAACTCTGACACATCTACACAGTAGACCCAAGTCCATGTGCCTATTATAACCCCAGTGTGAATTACTGTATGTAATTATGTAGAACTTTGATAAAAAAAGAAAAAAAAAGAACATTGCATTGCATGTGCCTACAAGGAGTCAGTCTTGATCACACTTATACTAGGTTCATACTACTTTTTTTTTTGCAAAGCAACATCTACTGCATAAAAGTGCAAAAAAAAGTTGGCCAAAAAATTCTCACTTTTGTGCATGGTTATAGTGGTAAATATTTGTAACAATGCAATGCCATTTTTTAACAGCATCATAATTATGTCACTTTGGAGTCAGACTTTCAGAATTGTCACAAAGTGAAGTTTTACCATCACTTGCTATGAAGCTGATACAATTAATAATGTGACAATCAATATAGCTGCCTTTGTCAGGTTTGCAAAAATGGAAGCTTCAACAGAACTGAACAATACCAATACCTCTGTAAGTAAGTAAGTCTTGGGCTACAGATGTGACTTCAGATTTACTAACATACTGTATAGCCATTTTTAGGTTTTTGGGTGGAAAACCTCCATGACAAGCACATTTCTATACTGGCATGGGGCCAGTCTCCCTTATGACGTACTTTAGATCATGAACCTTTTGAAATATCTTAATGAATGCAAAAACAAGGGTTATGTCATTTTGTGATTAAGGTCAACCTTACAAGCGGAATGGGTATAATGGACGCAAAACTTTTCTATTCTTGGATACAACTTCTATTTTAGAAGGAGTTTGGTACAACTTGCTGATGGAAATACAATGGAATAAGCGTGTGTAAAGTTTGACAGGAAGAAACATACACTCCCAACACTTTAAATAAGATGTGATTCATCTGTGGAAAATTTCACTCCATAATTACTTAAATCAAAGGTTTACCTTTAGTGAACCTTTGATCATATGTTAAGGAATTGCATTGTCGGCAATTTGCCTGGTATATAGTTATTACCAGAATTATTCCCCTAACTAGTAGGGGCATTTCAGGTGAAAGCAGATGTGAGGAAATGAGATTCCCTGTACCTGCTGTCTCAAAACTATCAGCAGAATGCAGGTGATCTGGATCAAAAGAGAGCAGAGTTGTCATAGAGTGTTGACAACCGTCATGACCTGTTAATGGAACGTTTATTTTTATTGTATATCCCCATTTAGTACTGTGAGAGTTTGTAGAAGTTATGGCATGAGAGGCAGCACCTTTTGAAATGCTGTCCCCTGGGTGATCATTTGATTGTGCCTATTCCCAGCACCCATGACGAACAGCTTATATTGCCAGGGTTAGTCGTCACCAGTCAGACATTTCCCCTACAGTGCACAGAATATGTAGCTCTACATGGCCATCTTTATTATACTGGGATAACTCAAGTCTCCCAGAACAGGAGACTGTTGCGTGTAGTTGCTTTCTATATTGCTTTATAGAGTGAAGTCCCTAGCGTTAGTCTGTTTTTTCTGCGAAACCTATCAACTCAATTTATGCGCGTCCTAGTGAAACGCATATAATCAAAAACTACAGTGAAGCCAAGAGCTATCCGCTCCCTGCCTCTCCCGACTACTCCTATTTGCTGTGGTACAGGCGGTGCCTGTTCTAGGCCCAAAGTCTAATGTTTAGAACATGCTGGGAGTAGCGTTCCAACACAGGTGGAGTGATGATGTTACGCCACCCGTGTCAGCCAGAAAAGCAAGGTGTTTGGTGGGGAACAGAAAGAGGTGAATATTTTTTTTTTATTTCTACAGGGAGGTGGGGCCCCATATACCTACCTACTTAGGAGGTTCTATGTACCTACCTACTGTGGAGTCCCTATACACCTACCCACCTACTGAGTGGACCCTATATACCTATCTAACTAACTAACTAACTAACTATAAACCTACCTACCTACTGGGGATCTATATACTTATTTACCTATTGGTGGGCCCCATAAATCTATCTATCTACTAGGGGGACTCTATATAATTAACTGCCTACTAAGGAGGCCTATATACCTTTCTACCTAATGAGTGGCTCTATATACTGACATATTGAGGGGGCTATCCATCTGCCCATTCAAGTGGGGGGCTTATTTACCTACATACATAGCGGGGGCCATACCTACTTATAGTAATAGCCTGCCTACCTATTGCCTAACTAATTTAAGGGTGTAACCAACCTAAAAGGCACATCTGTCAGACTTCCTGGCGGGAGATTCCCATCTATAATATTTAAATTCCTTAAGAGTGCATATAGGTTGTCTTCATAAGAGAGTCCCTTTAATTAATAGTGTACTGTTGTAAATATCCTTCAAAGTTAGTTAGTTTAATAATATGTTTTAAACCATTATACCCCTAGTTGACCTCACATTTATCATATAAAGAAGTTGTAAACATATTTACATAGTTTGAAAGACTGAAAAAAGAAATATGTCTATTCAGTCTACAATCATATCATGTTGATCCAGAGGAAAACAAAAACCCCCATGAGGTAGAAGTCGATTGTCCTCAGTTTAGGGGAAATATTCCTTCCCGACTCCAATCTGGCAATCAGAATAAACCTCAGGATCAATGACCCTTCTCCAGAATCCTAGTCACTATAGACCCTTTTGAATTCCTTTAGTGAGTTCACCATGATTAGTTCCTCTAGCAGAGATCTATAGTCTCACTGCTCTTACAGTAAGGAATCCTCTTTAATGTTTATATAGAAACCTTATTGTTCATTAAAATATCCAGTGAAATATCACAACAGCATGCCACTCAGCCATACATAACCTTGCTTCAGTGTGTGCATGAACCCACCCAAAAGCTTATAAAAGATTGGAGGACATATGGCCATGGAGATGCCAGATGCGCTGCAGTTTTTATGATTGACGTCTGAAATGTTGTTGCTAGCGAAGTAAAAGTTAAAATAATAGTCACATAAACTTCTAAAATTTGCACTTTTTTATATAAATAGTGGGTTTAATATTGTTTATAGTCCATTCTTTCTAATGTGATAGGGAACTTGGTCTACAGATTAGCATAAAACAGTCTTCACCATTCTCATTGTATGTAATGGTTGAAGGATGGTCTGTTTAGCAAATAGGTCTCCACAGTCACACTTGGTGCAGACGACTCTGTTTAGCAGAGATTTCAGGTTTTCACCCTTTAACTCTTGTACGGACTTTGCTGTTACGTATTCCCAGGTTGTATCTGCAGAGTAGTTGCCAACTGGTGGAATCTAACAGCCAAGAGGTAGTCAGAAATAGTCAATTTCTCAGAAATAGTCCATATGTCAGAAAACCAGTAAGAAAATACGTCAGAGCCAAAAGAAAACCAAAATCTGGAAATATTTGGTCAAACCCGAAAACCAAAGCAGACCAAGGGCTATGCAGTGAAGAGTCAAAACAGTCCAAGATCAAAACCAGGGAGTCAAGTGAGGGGTATCTAAAAAAGTAGTCACAACTAGCTGGGTCAAACACAGTTCACCAACAGCACACCAGATAGCATTCAAAACACAATTCAAGGCAGCGGAGACACGGGTAAAGCAATGAGCCAAGTTCACTAATTGGTTTGCTGATTAGCTTATTAGCCAATCCTGCAGATAGTTTGCTAAGCCCTCTGCTGTTATGGCCACAAGGTTTAGGGTGGACTATATACACCTGCTCAGGGCCGGGACAAGGCATTTTGGTGTCCTAGGCAAGTAAGCCAATGACGTGCCCCTCCCCCCCAAAAAAAATCAAAAAATCCAAGCCCTAACCTAAAGCACACTGCCTTCATCACCCCTGCCCCAACTAGGCAGAATGGGGGTAAAAAAAAAAAAACAGAATTCTGACACATAAGAGTGGGGTTAGTAGGGTCTCTTAGATTGTATTTATATAAAATAATATGTTGTGAATGAAAAACCTATACAAATAGCTATAAAGACAGTTTTCTATAGATGACATCTCTGGATAATGGTGATACAGTCTCCACATAATATCGCTGTACAAGCAGCAAATAGGGGGCTCTCACTACAACTCCCCCTCAGTGCAGCCTCTCCCTCAGTGCAGCCTCCCCCCCCTCAGTGCAGCCTCCCCCCCTCAGTGCAGCCTCCCCCTCAGTACAGCCTCCCCCTCAGTACAGGGAGCCTCCCCCTCAGTACAGACAGCCTCCCCCTCAGTACAGCCTCCCCCTCAGTACAGACAGCCACCCCCTCAGTACAGACAGCCTCCCCCTCAGTACAGCCTCCCCCTCAGTACGTACAGCCTCCCCTCAGTACGTACAGCCTCCCCCTCAGTGCAGGCAGCCTCCCCTCAGTGCAGGCAGCCTCCCCTCAGTGCAGGCAGCCTCCCCCTCAGTGTTGCCTCCCCCTCAGTGCAGTCTGTCCTCAGTGCAGCCTCCCCCTCAGTGCAGCCTCTCCTCAGTGCAGCCCCCCTCAGTACAGACAGCCTCCCACTCAGTCCAGCCTCCCCTTCAGTACAGTACAGCCTCCCCTTCAGTACAGTACACCCTCCCCCTCAGTACAGCCTCTCCTCAGTGCAGCCTCTCCTCAGTGCAGCCCCCTCCTCAGTGCAGCCTCTCCTCAGTCCATCCCCCCTCAGGGCAGCGGCTCCCTCCGTGCAGCCTCGCCTCAGTGCAGCCCCCTATAGCTCTAATTCCCCCCACACCACTCACCTCTCCAGTCAGCACTTGCAGATCCAGAGCTCCGCTGGGGACAGGGGGTGAAGCTCCGCCCACTCTTCCCAGCATACACTGGGCGCTCATGTGACAAGAAGTCGTCACAGGAAGCAGACATGTTGGGAGAGATGAATTGTAACCTCTCCTGAAATGTCTCTCTATTCACTGCCACCCATGTAAGGCTGCCCCTCACATCTCCCCCCACCGCTCCCCCGCGCCCAGAGGAAGGAGGGGGCGGAGGGAATCCACTTAGCTGCCGGCTGTATAGAGACAGACGGCAGTGCTGCAATGTATGGAGCTGGCTCAGCTACTGAGCTGGCTTCATGCCTGCGCCCCCTAGTGGCAGGCAGAGGGAGGCGCCCTAGGCGACGGCCTCTGTTCGCCTACCCATCGTCCCGCCCCTGCACCTGCTGCCTAGCTCTTACCCCAGCTCCAGAACATGGGCTGGTGAGTACATTCCAGCACAGAACATATAGTATATACATAGTCACGTCATTGCTGTTATGAGTAAAACGGGCATTTTATCAAAGTTGCAAAAAGGGATGATTATTGGCTTTCATGCCAAGTGGGGCAATATTTATGCAATTGTGCAGTTGGTGAAATGTTCGCGTGCTGTTGTGGTGAAAGTTTATAGTAAGAAGACAAATGGCACCAGTGTGAATAAACAATGTGAAAAGTTATGTGGAAGGTGAACTTCAGATACGAAGGTGCATGAGATACGACAGGCATGATGGGGGTGGAGGAGAGAAATGTTTTCTCCCTGCCCTGAGTGAAATTTAGCCTAGGAACGGCCCAGCTTCAACAGCAAAATGTCTCAGTAACATAAAACAGTAAGTGCTAGAAAAGCTAGAGCAGCTACAGCTGCAGCTACATCTGTTTCAACCATGCTGTGAGAAAGGAGGAAAAGTAAGTCTGTGTTCACAAAGGGCCACATGTATGAAAACTGTCTTGGTCTAAGACTGTTCTTGTTGCCCATAGCAACCAATCAGAGCTCCCCTTTCATTTCATATAGTGCTTTGAAAAAAATAAAGCGGAGCTCTGATTGGTTGCTATGGGCAACAAGGAAAGTTTTAGACCAAGACAGTTTTCATACATGTCCCCCAAAGTGTCTTGTGGTGCATAACTGTGCGCACCGCAAGGCGCCAGGTGTTTTAGAGGTACGCGCTGGCCCTATTCACTTCTATCATCTCCGGCATATCCCTTTTTCCACCCAGCGTTCAATATGTGTCGGGGAAGACAAGGGAATTCATAGTTCTCTATGAGAGCTATGAATTACTGTAATTGCGGGGTGCATTTTGGGTGTATTCCAGCACAATTGCACGCTAAAACACGCAATTACGTCATGTGAACATAGCCTAACAAGGCTCAGAGTACAGCTCTGGCAAAATAACAAAGCAGAACCACTCAGGTATCATGAAGAGAAGGTAATGGGCATTTACATAAAGAACAGATCTCCATGCTGCACACACCATCTCTATCTGCACTACATGGGACATACATCCATAGCTGCCTTTGTGGTCTGATAATTTGACCTTTTAACCCATTCCCGACAATTAACGTACCAGTACGTACTGGCCAGGAGAGACATTGTGCGGGCTCTCAAGTGGGGCCCACATGATCACAGGATGGTAACAGTTGTATATTACAGCTGTATCCACTTTTATTAATTTATCCGTCTATGCACTCTATTCTGAGCCCCTGATTACTCTTTTAAATAGGCAACGTAGGATTTTCCCTTATCCTTTCAATGTTCCTCATTGTGAATGGTTGCCATAAACAAATATTTTTATAAGCTTAGCTTCTTTGCATATAAATTTAATAGAATTTGCACACACTTTCTGTACAGTAATATCTTCTTTTCAACACTTTTATAGTAGAGTAATCTTAGGTGAAAAATATATATTTATCCAACCTTAGTGTCTTGTATCGGCTTTCAATAGCCTGAGGTCCATTGTAGCTCTGAGCGTGCGATCTCCATCACACTCCTGCTCGCTAGCACCTGCTACATTTCGGGATACGCTTGACAAAGGGGGCGTACCCCGAAACGTAGCAGGTGCTAGCGAGCAGGAGTGTGATGCCAACCTAGGGGGGCGTGTCTGGGCACGAACCAAGATGGCTGTGTGATTCCTCAGCTCCGCAGCCTGGCCGAAAACACTGGGGGTAAAAGCGGTGTTTTACCTGACATACAAGGGAATGGTGAAGACCGGAGGACTTGTGGGCAGCCCAGGCACCCCTTGTGCTGGTTATTTGCCGAATTGAAGACCGCCCGCATCCAGGTTTAACGGGAAGACTTGAGCGGCCTTGCTTCCCGGGACGCGTGACTCTCTGTACACGTGGAGCGCGGTGCTCGCGCGCCATCTTAGACCTGCCGCGTCCACATAGAAAGACAGCCTGCAGCCTGCTAAAGGTGGTGAGAAACATAAACCAGCAGCGTTGGACGGTCCTGGATGTAACCTGTGGCTGTGAGGTGGACCGGTTCTCGGTCGGAGAACAGTGGCGTCCGTGTACTTCTCCGGTCGTGCTGCAGATCTGCCATAACTGCCTGGGAGCCGTCGGAGTAGGTCAGCGACGCCTTGGCCACCAGCACCGCCAGTTAACCTTGCCTGGAACAAGGCAAGTGAGTCTTTAAGAAGACGCAGTACCGGTCCCGGTACGAGTGCGGTAAGAGCATCGGGGCCGAGGGAGGGCGGACCGTGGCCATCACAGAAGCTGCTGCTTGCATATATAGTACAAGAGAAGGAAAAGGAAGGGGGAGGAGACTTTCTTTAATCTCAATACTGATATAAGATCCGGACAGCTGTATCTGGGATTATACTATAGAGGGCCTTGTCTCGGCAGTGTTATATATATAGCCAGCTATATTCTATCTGGACACCTTATTGATTGGCTTTGCAACCTAGAGACTCTGCTTGGTACCACTGGTGCGTGGTGCCTGTTAACCCATTCTTAGGGCTGACAGACAGGAGTATAGGGTGGAATCTTCATACACACTGCTTCTCAACTGCAGCATTCTGTAGTCCCTCCCATCAGCCTGGCTAAACTCCGCAAATTGAGAGGTGTCCAGCAACATCTACAGCTCAACTCAGTTAAAAAGAGGCCAAAGACACTGCACTATTTCTTTAAGTCATCTACGGACACTTCTTATGGTCGCACTTCTTCTTTACACTCTTCAATAATAGCACTGAACTCGCATTCTTCTGTTGCAACACCATTCGCTACTGACTCTGGGATCGGTGGTACTCCTCCAACACCACCATACTTGGCTGGTGCGGCTAAGACACCATCCTTTATTTCTCAGGACTCAGAGTTTTCACTCCGCAATTCAAATCTTGTCTCTCAAAGTATCTCTAATACACCAACAAATCAGGACATGGCACCTAAAAATCCTAAAACCCCTGGTACACAAAAGAAGCAGGGGCAGGGCTCTGATGCTAGAGTTCAACATTGGTCTGATCCCCAGATGATGAAACTGACCAAACATTGATGCCTCTCACACAGAGATCTACAGAAAGCAACTGGAGATCCTCCTCTGAATCTTTAATTGAAGACATGAATGTGGAGGCACCATCTCCCGCTTCTAAGCAACAGTGGAAAAAGTATCTCAGTCATCTGCCAACAAGAAAGGATTTTCAAAACCTGGTTAGGGAAGTTAAAGATGCTTGTCATTCAGAAATATCAGCTATTCGTCAAGACCTTAAAGCCATCGGAAATCGCGTTGACTGCTTGGAGGAAGCTCATGATGACGCAAGGAAATACGTATCACATCTTCAATCCCAAATTACATCTCAAGCTAAAGCTCTACGAGAGACTACTAAACACCTGGAAGACCTTGACAACCGCAGTCGATGCAATAACCTCCGAATTAGAGGCATACCTGAGGCTAACGGTCCAGAAGATCTGTGACTTACCTTAAATAATCTTTTTAATATGCTTCTGGAAGAACCCCTAACACACCAAATAAAGTTGGACAGAGCTCACAGAGCCTTGAAGCCCAAATCTATCTCTATGCTTCCAAGAGATGTAGTGTGCTGCATCTACGATTTTGAAATAAAAGAACAAATTCTGGCAAAGGCTAGATCTATGAAGACCATAGAATGTAATGGTATCTCTGTCCAAATATATCCAGATCTGTCTTGGCTGACCTTACATAAAAGAAGATGTTTAAAACCCCTTCTTAACGAGCTTACTCGCAAAGAAATAAAATATCGATGGGGTTTCCCATTTATGTTAACCACTTATAAAGATGGCAAATCCGCTGTTCTGCGTTCTCCGGACGACTTACCGAACCTTTGTTCCGTATTTGATATCTCCATAGTGTTCGGACGTAGTGTTCACTTTCCCGTTGTCAGGTCTTATTAACATGCGAGACTTGTATAATACTTGCCCCCAGTAACTACACTATATTTAGGGCATTTTGAAGTTTTTTTTTTTTTTTTTAAATCCATTTTGTATTATGAATGCCCAATTTTATCTTCTTATGGCCACAGGCTGCCATCTTGAGTGGCCCAACACTATTTTTCCCCCATAGGAGTATATTGCATATGAGAAGAGTTGTTTATTTGTTTCTTCTTTTCTTCTCATATTTCCTTTCTACAGGAATGATTCAGGTTCCTTTGAGCCTTGTTCATCGATACGTAATAGCCCTATCCAAGATCCTTTATGTATCTTGGTATACGTGTGTGGATATACCCACAATGTCCAACGGTTGCATTTGGTTGTTGGTTTTTGTTAAATTGTTGTGGTGTCTTTCCTTACCCTTGTGTATTATGTCCTGGTCTCGTACTGTCCTTACACTAATTACAGTATTAATGATGTTTAGCGTTGCTCTCCACTCTTTCTCGCTTTACAATGGCTAGGTTGTTTTCCTTGAATGTCAAAGGGCTAAATTCCAACGCCAAACGTAAGCTTTTGCTCACTGAGCTGAAGACTTGTAAGGCGGAAATAGCTTTCATACAAGAGACTCATTTTGACAGGCAAGGAAATTTTACCTTTGCCCAGCATTTATTCCCTCAGGCCTTTGGAGCATCCCAGGACAGAAAGAAAGCTGGTGTGGCGATCTTGCTATCGAATTCATGTCCTTTCCAAGTAACGCAATCTCATTGTGATGTCAATGGAAGATTTGTAATATTACATGGCACTTATAAAGGTATGTCTATGACTCTATGCAATATTTATGCGCCAAATACATCGCAAATTGGCTTTCTTAACAAGGTGTTCTTGAAACTGACACGCTTTCTCCCTTCAATGTTGATAGTGGGTGGGGATTTTAACATTGCATTTTCTGAAACCATGGATAGGTTATGTGTGTCCAGAACTGTGACAAATCCTACCCAGGTTAGACTGTCCAGGGATTTTCGGAAACTATCCGGAAATATTCGTTGTTTGATCTGTGGAGAATAGACCATCCAGGGGAGCGCACCTTCTCTTTTTACTCGGCCCCATATCAGTCTCATTCTAGGATTGATTATTTTTTCGGGAACATTATTGCATTGAGGCGAATGGCAGGGATTGAGTTGGGATCCATTACGTGGTGGGACCACGCTCCTTTAACCTTAGTCCTAAAGCAGGATAATATCCCCACACGACGTTGTCACTGGCCCCCAAAAAGAAAATCTTATAGAAAATGTAGATACGGGGGGAACTACCCCAAACAGATTGAAAGAATTTTAACAACAATAAGGGCCCCCCCAAAGTTTCCTCTTTTTTTTAAACATTTTGGGAAGTGCAAAAGGGGGTGTTGAGGGTTTTGGCTGTGTTTCATTGGCACTAAATTTAAAGGGAAGGGTTGCAAATTGCACGGGCAAGCCCACTTTGCAAACGCAACTTGCCACACTACAAAACCAGCTGTCCCACAACCCATCACGGTGCATTCTCAGACAAATAGTAGTTTTTCGGTCCCATTAGGGGCTTTAAATCTTTGGCAAAGTGGAAAAATTTATTACTATACACAAGGCAAAGATTTTTATGCTGGGGTAATAAACCCCACACACGCTGGGCCCGGCAACTAAAGGGGGAAATTTAAAAAAAAAAGTAAATCCCCCATGCCCCTTTAAAGGAAAATAATGGCCAAATTACAAAGATCCCGAAAAAAAATAGCGCACTTTTTCGTACTTTTTTCTCACTTTTATACTCCCTCCCAAAAAACTGCCCATGGGGTGAAGTACTGAGGAGTCAAAAATTGAATACTTTTTTAAAATCTTGCAGGTTGCCCGCCCTTTCCTGGGGGAAGCTGTAGTTTCGCTTAAATTGCTGAAATCACGGCCCGAGGAGGTAAGGGGGAAAAATTAAAACAATTGGGCCCAAAAGGTAAAGCTCCGGGAACTGGGGGCCTGACTATTTTTTAAAAAAAACCTTTAGTTTGAAAAACCCCATATCAAATTTTCAGTAGTATTGCTATTTTAAAGGTACTTCTGTACCTTCTTCATGGTTACATTCCTATATCATTTTCCCCCGAAAACCCACAAAATTTAAAAGACCCTTTTAATTACAGAACCCATGCTCTTTTTAATGCCCATCTGAAAAATTTTTTACTAAACTTTTGGAAAATAGATTAGCGTATGGTTGCCCAAATTTAATACACAAAGATCAAGTAGGTTTTGTGCAAAATTTAGGCAGTGGGGAAATAATAACGAGGAGTCTTTTGACCTATTGAGGTGGTTAATAGGTTAATAAATCAGATTATTTTTAAAGTCGCCCGAAAGAAAGGCCTTTAAATGCCTCAATTGGTTTTTTTGTTTCGGTTTCCCAACATGCGGTATTACGGGCCCTTTTTTGGAGCTATGCAGGCCTATATCGCCCCCCCTTTGCTATCCTTACAAATAGCCCCTCTCCGTTTTTTTTAAATTTTAATCCCACTGTCAAGGCTCCCCATTGTCACCTTTGATATTTGTTCTTTGCGTGAACCTTTTGGCCGCGGAAAAAAATCCCCGCCCTTTGATCCGGAATCCGGGAATCGGTAAGGATGGGAAAATTTAAATACATTGTTCGCGGATGACATTTTACTACCATTTCCAACCCAAAACCTTTATTTTACCGAAAAACCCACCTCTCCTGGAGGGTTTTTGGGAATATCTCGGGGACAAAAAAAATAGTCAAAGAATGGGCACTTCCGTTAATATTCGCTGACTGCTGTTCTTGCTTCAACCCAAATTATCACTATCGTTGGAGTCTGTTTCTCTTCGATTTTTGGGGGAGTACAGATAACGAATTTTATTCGCTCTTTAAGCCGAAATTTTCCCAGGATATACGCCGAAATTTGACGATTATTGCAGAGGTGGAAATCTCTACCATTGTCATTGTTAGGGAGAATCTCGGCCATAAAAATTACGTTGTTACCTAAACTCCTGTATTTATTTGAAACACTACCAGTAGCGGTCCCCCTTGGAGACCTTAAAGTGTTACAAATTCCTTTTTCCGTTTTATTTGGGGTTATTTAAACAGCAAGGGTGGCTAAATTGTGCGAAAGGCAAATAAACGAAGGGGATTGGGTGCAAGGAAAACCTTAGATATATTGGGCACAATTTGCGACGAATCCCTGAGTGGGCTTTTTGTGGCACATACCCGGTGGGCAGAAATAGAGGAATTTGGGTTCTCCAATACACCCTAATCATTTTTGTGGACCCCACCGCCCCCCATTAGTGTCCCAATGTTTGGACCCATTTACCCTGACCAGGGATATATGGAGAGTATGTTCAGGAAAATTTGGACTCTGTTCCCCTGCTTCCCTTGACTCCCTTTTTATTTATCTCTGTTCCCCGAGGGGATAGGTTCCATGAAACCATGGGTTTTATCGTAAACTCTTTAGGTTTGTGGACCTCGTTGACTATAGAAACCTTGGCTTGTTCCCCTTTGGGGCCTGGGGCCCGTTTTGCCCTCCCAATTACTGTTTTTATTCCTATTTACAAATTAAACATTTTCTAAGGCATTTAACGCTCAGAGCGGTTTCCACCCCAACAAAAATCGAAAGGTTGTGTCGGTCGGCTGGGGCCACGGGGGGACTCTATCTGTTATCCCTTCCCCCGGCCACTTTATTAGGTCACTGTCCAATGCTGTTAACATTAAATTTCAAACACCCAAATCACATGGCGGCAACTCAGTGCATTTAGGTGTAGACATGGTCAAGACAATCTCCTGCGTTCAAACCCAAATCAGTAGGGGGAAGAAAGTGTTTTGGTGCCTTGAACGTGGCATGGTTGTTGGTGCCAGAAGGGCTGGTCTGAGTTTTTTCAGAAACTGTGATCTTGGGATTTTCAGAAAACCCCATCTTGGGGGGTTTACAGGAATGGTCCAAAAAGAAAAAAAAAACCCAGTGAGCGGCGTCCTGTGGGCAAAAATCCTTGTTGTTCCCAGAGGTCAAAGGGAAGGGGCAGACGGTTCGAGCTGATAAAAGGCAAAGGACTCAAATAGCCACCCGTTACAACCAAGGGAGGCAGAAGGCATCTCTGAAAGCACAGTATGGGAAATTTGAGGAGATGGGCTACGCAAACAGAAGACCACACCGGGGGCCACTCCCTTTTACTAAGAAAAGGAAATGAGGGTCCAATTTGCCCAAGCTCATCGAAATGTGGACAGTTTAGAAAGATTGGAAAACGTTGCCTGTTCTGTATGAGTATCGATTTCTGCTGCGACATTCGATGGTTGGGTCAGAATTTTGGCGTCAACAAACATGAAGCATGGATCCATCCTGCTGTTGTATCAACGGTCTCAGTCTGGTGGTGGTGGTGTCTGGGGATGGGGAATTTTTTCTTGGCACTCTTTGGCCCCTTGGTACAAGTGGCATCGTTGACAACACTTTGTGAAATTATGCACGATGTTTTTGAGGCAGTTTGAAGGCAAAAGGGGGTCCATACCGTTACTAGCATGGTGTACCTAATAAAGTGGCCGGTGAGTGTATACTTTATTGTTGCATCCAGAAACACAACCTCCAACACAACACAAATACATGGTGCAATGGGAAACCTATTTGCAAAGGCCCAGCCATATGGAATTATGGGCAAATTATATGGAAAAGGGAGGGTCAATCGTCATTGTGTTCAGTATGTATCTTTATAAGGAAAATGCTTATAAGATACTTACCTTCTGGTATCATACCCCGGCACTATTAGATAAGCTTAATCCGGGGATACACGGATATGTGCTGGAGATGTGATAGCCCAGATGGACACTTATATCATATCTTCTGGGGATGTCCGAATTATTAGGATTATGGGTTGGGTATGGGCATTATTTCATAGGGTGAGGTGTGTCTACTCCTCCAGTATACTCTCGTTTTGGATTGTTAAGCGTGCTACCGAATCCGATCATAAAAAAAATATGAAGTTATTCTTTCACATTCTTACCGCGGCGGATGCTAAAATTTCCCGACATTGGAAACGCAAGATCCCCCAGCTGTGGTGGAATTGATCAAACGCATCTTAAACGATTATTAGGGTTATGGAACATTTACTTGCTCTTCAAAATAACTCAGTGGATGCGTTTGAGGCAGTGTGGCGCATGTGGGATGTTTATGTCCTTTCTTTGACCTTTAGATAGTTGCTGTACTGGTGTATTAGCTGTGCTCTAGGAATCTGTATGTATATGTGTGGATTAAGACTCTGGAATAGTCCTTTTTCATACCCAAAGCGAGACCATGTGTGCCCTTCCCTAATGTGTCGTGTCTAGTCTTTTATGTACTTTAACCTGCATTATAGTACTATTCTTAATGCATGTTGCTCAAAAGTCAGTGGTAATTGTTAATCGTAATTGTTAATCGTATAGGACTTCTTGAGTTTTGTGCAATAATTACAAGTTACTACTATTGTATCTGAGGATATTGTATTTGTCTTTTTTCCTCCATTTTAGTTTGTTTAAAATGTTTGTGTATTAAAACCTTTAATAAAAATACAGTTTAAAAAAAATAAAAAAAATAATGCCAACCTACAGCAGACATATGGTTGATGTTAGTTATAAACTACTTTAAGTGGAATAACTGTCCTACACGCAGACATTTTTAAACATTAAAATAGCTAGATTTTCACGACATTTTGATATTTTTCACAAATAAACAAGGATTTTGTGGACCAAAATAATCTCTGAATAACATGGATAGGTCAAGGGATCAAAAAGTTATTCCCATATAAAGTGACATGTCAGATTTCAAAAATGTGTCTCTGTCATAGAGGTCCACACTGGGGGGGGGGGGGGCGTCTGCAAGCCCGGTAAGAGGTTAATAATCAAACCAGTTCTGACTTTTAGGCCTCGTTCACACGGCTTATTTGGGCGCGGATTTGAGCCGTACTGCGCGCCGTGTTTGCGCTTCAGTACGGCTCCAATCCGTCCCAGTAACTATGGTAATCCACAGTTCTCGTGGAGAACTATGGAATCCGTCTCTCCCACCCGCTCGGCGAATCCGCGGGCGGCGGGAGGGAACAGTGAGCATGTGAATTATTTACGTACGCGCCGTAGATAATGACAGTCTATGGGGCCGGCGAGCTGCCGGTCCCCCGCCCCGCCTGCTGCACCGGACCGCCGGCCTCATTGGAGGGGCGAAATATCCGTCCCCACAATTACGCCGGTAATAAGCTGTGTGAACCAAGCCTTAGGACAGCATGCATTTTTTTGTTTTGTACATTCAGTTATCCTATTTTTATTTTTTGAGACTGAAGCTTTTTTTTTGCAGAAAGAGTTGTAATTTCTATGTTGACCTTTTTGGAGTGCATGTAATTTCGTTTTCTTCTGATATCAGTTTTCTTTAAGCATGAAATGCAATTTTGCAATTGTTTTTGTTGCTGTTTTCTATTCACTCCAAATAACAAGTTAATTCCTACAGTTACTAAGGTACCATATATAGTGTTTTTATATTTTATTACATTTGTTTATTTTTTCGCTCTCTGTTATGTTAACCTCATCAAACATCTAATAAGTTAAGGCTGGATTCACATATTTGTTCTGTTTTTCCACTACTTTAAAAACATAAGCTATTTTTTAATGCAGGGGTTTTGTAACTGCCTCCAATTTGGAAAAAAGCTTTTAAACTGCGCTTTTGTTACCTTTTTTAAATGCAATGTGTGAACCTACTCAAAATGGCAAGGATTGGATGCTAGCTGTTTCCAGCAACACAGGTGTCAATCACAAGCCCTGCACTTGTAGGTAATTTTTCAGACTTTGCAGTGGATAGTAAAGGTGTTTTCACACGGTGCGGTTTTGTTTTTTTTGTTTTTGGTGATTTTTTTTACTGTTTCAGAAATGCACTGCAGTGAAACTGCCTTTGTTAACAACAAGATCCTATCAATTACCTAAATCATCAATAAAGGGGATACACGTGAGTAATCAATTTTTGCATTTATGGTGCCTTCATACAGTGCAGTTCTGTGGTGGTCTTGGTATGATTTTTCACTTGCAGTATTACCGTATATACTCGAGTATAAGCCGACCCGAGTATCTAGCTGAGGCAACCTACTCTTTGAAACAAAAAAATAGGGGAAAAAGTATTGATCGAGTATAACCTAGGGTGGAAAACCGCAGTGGTTTGTGTCTACTGGTAAATTTCAAAATCTAAAATGGATACCGAACTAAAACAATTACATAAGCCAAGTTTGTGTCCCCCAATAGGCACGTATAGGCACTTTAGTGTCCCCCATAGCAGGTTATGTCACCACAGGCAGGTATAGGCAGATTTATGTCTCCCATAGGCAGGTATATGTTCCGCCATAGGCAGATATAGGCAGGTATATGGCCCCTCATAGACACGTATATGTCCCATCATAGGCAGGTATAGACAATTATAGGCAGGTAAAGGCATTTATAGCCTGATATATGTCCCCCATAGGGTAAAAAAAAAAGGTATAGCCAGGTATATCGTCCCATAGTAAGGTATAGCCAGGTTTATGTCCACCCATAGTAAAAAGGTATTGGCCAGATATATGTCAACCCATTGTAAGCTTATAGGCAGGTATACAGTCCACCATAGTAAAGTTTTCAGACCAGGTATATGTCCCTCATAGGCAGTTATAGGGCAGGTAGGATGCAGGGCTTGTTAAAAAAAATGTTCGTACCTTTACCTGCCCGGTCAGATAGCTCTCCCCACGCTCCAACTTCTAGCACAGGCGGCATGATGTCATCAGGTCACACGCAGGCATAGCTGTATCTGCTCCCAGGAGGGCATACAGCTGAAAAGATAGTGGCAGCGCCTCGGGGCCATGGCGCAGCCGGACGCTGTCGGGCTCTAAATTCGGGATTCCGCTGTATGCGACTCCAGAGGAGTCTCGTACAGCTGAAGTGTCCTGCCGGGTGCCCGGGCACCACCAGCATCATGTGTGCGTCAGTGACTCGAGTATTAAAGCAGAGGACGGACTTTTTTTGCTCATTTTTGTGGCTGAAAATTCAGCTTCAATACTCACAGCTATATACGGTACACAGCAATTAAACTGCCTTTATTACCAGCAAGCTTCTTTCAGTTATCTTAATTGTTTAGAAAGCTGTTACAAGTGAGTAATTAATTGTGGATTCAAGAATTGATAACTCACTTATAATGCCTTTCTAAGGGTGCTTTCACACAGTGCAATTTTTTGATGCGTTTTTTGGATGCATTTTTTGTGCAGGAGTGTACAGCATTAATTGCTATGCCTTTCAGTTATTAATTACTCATATCGAAAAACGCACACCAAAAACACAGCTGAGTGTGAAAGCATCCTAAGGGTGTATACGTGTTTAAACCTAATTAATGAGATTTTGTTTCTATTTGTCTTTGTGGGTTTCTAGTACATTAACTATGGATAATGAGAACCCATGGTATATGGAGGTCAAATAAAAAAAATACATGTTTGCGGCTTGTTGCTTTTCGGTTGTATTTCTTTCAGATATCTAAAACCGTGTAGGTGCTTTCACCACCACGCAGTTTTGGTGGCAGTTTTAACTGTGCTCCAATTAAACTGCCTTTTTACCAGCTGCTTCTTTCTGTTGTCTCAAAGTGTTCAGAAAGGTGTTTCAAGTAAGTAATCAAATGCTGGCATTTTGACAGTATTGTGGCATCTAAAGACACGCTAATTGATTTTCTCACTTTCACCAATCAGTTTGGATGAAGTGAAAGGAAAGCTTTGTGGTATCATGGCTCATTATTGGAGCCACGATTATAAACTGCCATCTAACTGCGCTGTGTGAAAGATCCCTAAACTGTTTAGATAACTAAAAGAATACAACAGAAACGCAACAAGCCGCAAACAGGTTTTTTTATTTGACCCCAATATTACCCATGTTCCATATCAGAGTTAGTTATAAACCACCAAAACTAATAAAACAAATCTCATTAATTAGGTTTAAACATACAGACAAAGGTAAATAAAGACTATTACCAAATACATTGCTGTTCAAATTTTTTTTAGAGTGAGAGCAGTTCTTAACTGTTGCTTGTGTACACAAGTTTTTCTAGTTACCAACCACTTGTCTATGCTGTAGTAATCCCTGGATGTCTGACATTACTCCCTGTTGTTATTGGGTGTTAAGGAGTAAAATCTTTTTTTTATACTTTTTGAAACCCACTGGATGCTGTCTTAATAGCAAAATTTTTTGTTTGGTTATTTTTGGCTCCATGGATTCAGGGGCTAAAAAGCTTTGCATCCTCAAACAGTTGATTTGGCTGTGCTGCTGGAGACCCTATACGCTGGAATTACTCCCTGTTGTGTCTTATCAGCAGGAAAGAGCTTATTTCACACTCTTTGATGTTATCTTTCTACTAAAAAAACTTTATACCAGAGCGAAACCTCAGTCAATCAGAAAGAAGTCACTCAGCAGCTACCAATGTGTATTTTGGCAGAATGTAAGTTGTTCTTTCTCACTAGAAGGTTCCTCTGATGACAAATACAGCTCTGCTAGATCACATTTGTAGCGAGGCCTCCAGCGTGAACAGTTTTATTGCTTTTTACAACTCCTATATCAGTAATGTCTCTATAACAAGCTCAGCTAGGAATAGGAGCTAGCAGAGCTGAAATGTCAGTTACTGCTGTACATCTGGCCACAGCCTGTGCAGGACGTGTGAGCCTGAAGAGGCTGAGAAGAGTGAAAATAACCAGATCAGAAAAGCCTGTTAATATATGGACCTGGCAACATATTAAGATCCTCTTTTAAACAACCAGAGATGTTTGATAGAGAACTCTCCAACCTTTATTTACATTAAAGCATAAAACTTTCATTTAAAAAACACACACTCAGATGACTAATGGATGACCATTTGGGGCTTAACACATTATTGTGAAGATATCAACATAACATAATTAAAATGCATTGTTTCATAAGACAGTGAAAGTGGTATAAATTGTATGAAATTTATCAAAATTGTGCTCATGCATGGGTGTAACTATAATCACTTCATATACGTTGCGGCCCAAAGGATGATGTGGGCCACTCATGTGCAAGAACATTGTATCTATTTGTAGGGATAATAAGTTGGTGGATTTCAGCTATCTGGCACAACTATGTGGGTTCTCTGATATATGGCGTTATAATTTGTAGCTTTAATAATTGCCACTTAAGCAAGTGTTATAGTGTCCTGTCAGTAGGTGGTGGGGCCCATCTCATTTTGCTATGGTGTCCTATAAATGCTCATAACCCCTTTGCACTCAGGTTTGGCAGCCATTTCCCTCTGTTATCTTATGCCTGGCATATTTTACCCCAATATTTTGTACCAAAAGAGTTCTATGCCTACTATGTTTAGTAAATATCCCTCTACATCTGGGGTGCACAACATGTGACTCTGGTTACACATGGGGCCCTCATGAGGAGTACAAAGACAAGTGTGTCTTGCCTATAGTTAGGCATGGTGGTGGGGGTGTCATTGTTTGGGGCTGCATGAGTGCTGCCGACTCTTGGGAGCTACAACATGTACTGTGACATACTGAAGCAGAACACAATCCCCTACTACTGAGGCTGCAGGGTAGTGTTCCAATATGATAAGGACCCCAAATACACCTCCAAGACTACCACTGCCTTGCCAAAGAAAATGAGGCTAAAGGTGCTGGACTGGCCAAGCATGTCTCCAGATCTAAACCCTGTTGAACATCTTTGGGGCATCCTCAAGTGGAAGATGGAGGAGCTCAAGGTCTCTAATATCCACCAGCTCTTTGATGTCATCATGGAGGAGTGGAAGAGGATTCCAGTGCCTGCAACCTGTGAAGCTCTAGGGAACTCCATGCCCAAGAGAGTTAAGACTGTGCTGAAAAATAATGGTGGTCACACAAAATATTGACACTTTGGGCACAATTTTTCTCTTTTCACTTAGGGGTGTACTCATTTTTGTTGCCAGTGGTTTAGACATTGATGGCTGTGTGTTAAAGGGGTTGTCTCATCTCACAGTTTCATAGCATTCATGAATGAAATAATGCTGCTTTGCTCTGTCACTTCCTGGTCAAGCTGTCTGTAATTAGCATATGGGCTCTGTGTATTCAGACTTCTGATAATTAGATAAATCTCCTGCTAGCAGCTCCAGAGAAGCTTCTGAGCTAAACAGTAGTAATTAGTTTCTTTTGTCTGAAAGATCAGATAACAAACAAGCTTTCACTGCCCAGAGTTCTGTGCTGCCATGACCTGTGTGATGACCTCACTTCCTGGTATCAGATAGAACAAACAGCAGGGGAGAAGAAGTACACAGGTCGGTTACTAGAGAAACCAGAGAGCCCTCAGAAGGTGATAAAATCACCTGTAGCTCCTCAACAAAGAAAAAAATGAACAAAGCAATATATTTGGAAAATGTCTTCATTTAGTGATCGCTACATGCTGAAAGCCAAACTTTGTAGCAAGACAACCCCTTTAAGTTATTTTGAGGATACACCAAATTTACACAGTTATACAAGCGGTAAACTGACAACTTTACATTGTATCAAAGTGTCATATCTTCAGTGTTGTGTCATGAAAAGATATAATACAATATTTACAAAAATGTGAGGGGTGTATTCGGTTTTGTGAGATACTTTAAGTGTTTGTTGTGCAATATGGCCCTTGGACCAGAAAATGTTATGCACCCTTGCCCTACTTCTTAGCATAAGATAGTCATTTGGAGAACGTACTATAAGTTATGCTCTGGTTTGAAAGAAAAGCTTTAATGTTAAAAGGCAATAATGTGATACAGACATGATGTCTCCTTGGTCTCAGAACCAACTTGGATGATAATGAAATGAAGTTGACATTCATGTGACATTTTTATTCTAGTAAAGCCATCACCACCAGACACACCGTGCCACAAAATGATCCAGAGCATTTGTGCCAGGACAGTCACAACATAGGAATGTGGATGTACGCTCATTATAAATTAGACAAGAAAGTAGGTGCATTTGTTGTTAATTAAATGTGCCTCATTACAAGGGACCCACACATATTTTACCATCTAGCTTGGAACCTTTTTGTTATTGAAAACTGGTCTGTAATAAAAGAAGCATAAACTAACAGCATCTGACTCAAATTAAGTGCAAACAATATTAAAATAGCTTAAGAGGAATGTATCATGTATTTAATTTTGGTTTTCTTAACTGAGGTATTCAAAAGACAAATAATGTTTATTAATTTTAAACCATTGAAGTTATTTATTTCCTGTGTTGTCTGCATAGAGAGCGCATGGGTAACTTTTTGCATTATGGCTGCTGCAATGAATTGGAGTTACAGACCGCTTCAGACACACCTCCTGGTCAGGCTTTGAGTGGTTCTATAGCAGTTATTTGCATATTTAGCTCCCCTATGTCTAGCTGGGTTAACAGTGACATACGTGCCAGAGATTTAATCTGAAGTAAACAAACAAATCTGTAGTAAACAGAGCTCCAAGGAGTGAAAACAAGTGTTTATCAAACAATTTAATCTTAGGGTATGTTCACACGGCATAATTGCGGCACGTACAGTACACGCCGCAATATGGCAGGCATTTTGGAAGTCGCGCTGATCAGCACATACACCCGAAGCACAGGGTGCCGGCAGCCCGCCAGCCTCATTGACATGCTTACTCGCGCCGCGTAATCGCCACAAATATAGTTATCTATGACTCTGGATTACCGTAATTGCGGCACGCATCTCGCCGCGTATTAAGCACAAATACGCCGTGAAATACGCGCCACAATTATGCCGTGTGAACATACCCTTAGATGTTAGATTAAAGACTCTGCTCATGGTGACGTCACTCCCTGCTCTCTGTCTAATCAGGAAGGAAGATATGGACAGTAACCTAGAGATACTTGTGTGTACTCAGAGCAGATACAAATTTATCTTATCTCAAGACCAAGGCAATATCAAAAGAGCAATGTATTTAGTAAAAGTCTTCAATTACTTTTCTCTACATGTTAAAAGCTAATCATTGTATTGCAAAAACCCTTTTAATCCACAGAAAAGTATTAGTATACTAAAACAATCTTTAGGAAGTAATGTACATAACACAGGTCCCTAAAAAGCAGCTCAGGAGTCACATGTAACTTGTAACCCCAGTACTTGTGTTTTTTCATAGGAACCCTAAGTTAACCATATGTACTGGCAAGTTATATGATCGCAGATATATCCTATCCTCCAAATGATGCCAGTTTGGATAGTGTAAGGGCATGTCCCACGGCACGGGTTTTCGGACGGTTTTGCAGACGGTTTGCAGTTTTGCAGACCGCCTGAAAAACCGGGCGAAAATTAGCACAACGGGCTCCTATGGAAAACCCGTGCAGCAGTCCACACTGCACAGGTTTTCCGCCCAGCAGTTTGTCCGCCCGTGGGCCACCCGAAAGGCATTCAACATGCACATTCTTCCGTCCAGTTTTTGGACAGAATATGTGCAAGTGAATGTGAAGGAGGAGGGCTCATCGTGGAGAAAAGCCACCCCCCCCCCCCCCACAGCCGTGGGGACAGCACTAAAACCGGACATTGTCCATTGTCGTGTGAACGCACCTGTCACGGGTACCCCGCGACCCTCAACCCGAGTCGCGGGAGCACCCGTGCCTCCCAGCCTGGCAGCACCGCGGCCCGCTTGTCGGGCAGTGGAGGCGCTGGCTCCGGCGGCCATGTCCCGGCTCACTTACCCGCCCTCGCTCCCGCGGCGTCTCCTGTCCCCTGGCGTGCGTCCTCGCTCCCTAGCTCCCTGTAAATTTAAAGGACCAGCGTGCTGGTAATTGGGTATTGCCGGCCGCTGCCCTTATTTAAGCCTGCCTCTTCCTGATGCCCTTGCCGGATCTTTAGTGCCCATTGCCTATTGAGAAAGCGTTCCTAAGACTTGTTCTGATTACCAAGTACCGTACCGTTTGCCTCCATCCCTCGACCACGAATCTTGCCGCCTGCCCTGACTTTCCTGCCTGTCCACAACCACGAACTTTGCCGCCTGCCCTGACCAACCTGCCTGTCCCCGACTACGAGCCTGCCTGACGATTCTGCACCACGCTATACTTTGGCTGCCACCGCAAGCAAGTCACGTCAGGGGTAGCGACCTGGTAGACTCCCGCCGCAGCAAGTCCATCCCGCTTTGCGGCGGGCTCTGCTGAAAACCGGGACTTAGATTCTGCTCCCTGGCGTGGCTTACGCTATCGCTTGTGGTGGTCTAGAGGATCCACTACCTCCAACCGTGACAGTAAGATCCGGTGGTGGATCCCGCCAAGGTGCCTCTGCCCAGCGTTGCTGATCTAACCACCATTGTGGCACAGCAATCCCAGCAGATCGCTCAGCAGGCCCAGCAACTCGGCCATCTCTCCGCCATGATGCAGCAGTGCCTGGCCACCCAGCAGCAACAACCCGGTCCCATGCACCTTCGGCTTTCACACGGACTGCTGGTCCAAGGCTCCGTCTGTCTATGCCGTCCAAGTTCGATGGGGACTCCAAGATGTGCAGGGGCTTCATCACCCAATGTTCTCTGCACATCGAGCTAATGGGGAACCAATTCCCTACGGAAAGGTCAAAGGTCGCATCTGTGGTCAGCCTTCTCTCCGGGAAAGCCCAGGCCTGGGCTACCCCTCTGTGGGACAGAGATGATTTGGTCACGGCTACCCTCGCTGTCTTCCTCACGAGTTCCACAGTGTGTTTGAGGAACCTGCCCGAGCCTCTTCTGCTGAAACCGCCTTACTAAATCTGCATCAAGGTGACTCCTCGGTGGGCGATTACGTGGTACAGTTCTGCACCCTGGCCTCGGAACTGTCATGGAACGGTGCGGCCTTAGCCGCCACCTTCAAGAAGGGCCTCTCCAGCCATATCAAGGATGCCTTATCTACCCGTGATCCAACTTCCTCCTTGAGTGATCTGATCTCTTTGGCCACTCGGATCGATATCTGTTTTTTTGAATGGCGAGAAGAGCTGCGCCAGGAAGGTGAACCTGCCAGAGGTTGTCGGTTTCCCCGCCTAGCTCCTGTATTCCAGAGGCTGCCACAGTTGTCCTCCCTGCCTGCTACTGAGGAACCCATGCAAGTGGACAGAGCTCACTTGACCCCACAGGAGCTGATCTGGCGGCGAGAAGAAAACCTGTGCCTCTATTGTGCCAGCCCCAAACATTTCCGCTGGGGCTGCCCCTTTCGTCCTCAGTGTTCTGGAAATGCGCGCACCTAGGATTCGTGGGCGAGGCATTTCTAGGTGAGAGCACGGCCACTCCGTGATAGCCCACGCCCGGTTTACGCGGCACTGGGCCGGGCACCCACTTTCAAGCCTCAGCCTTCTTGGACTCTGGGTCGGCTGGAAATTTCTTTGACGCTTCCCTGGTGTCTCAGCATAAGCTCCCCATGGTTTGCTTGGAGAAACCTCTGGCCATCTCCTCTGTCAGTGGGGAGATCCTCAGTGATCCAGTCCGGTACTGCACTGAGCCTCTGTTCCTTCATGTGGGGGCACTACATAACGAGAGACTTACGTTCTATGTACTACCTCGGTCTTCCTCATCCATCCTTCTGGGGCTTCCGTGGCTGCAGCACCATGCCCCTGTGCTCAACTGGCAGACGGGCGAACTCTTGCATTAGGGACCAGAATGTCGGTCTTGCTGTTTGGTGGCACCTCACCCAATGCTTACCGCTTCTCCAGTACCGTCTAAGCCTCTGGCGGGCCTTCCCGCTCCGTATCAAGAGTTTGCTGACGTCTTCTCTGAGAAGCAAGCTGAGACCTTGCCTCCTCATCGTTCCTATGACTGCCCTATTGACCTTCTGCCCGGAACATATCCTCCACGGGGCAGGGTTTACCCTCTGTCGGTGCCTGAGACCTTGGCTATGTCCACCTACATCAAGGAGAATCTCCAGAGGGGGTTTATTCGTAAGTCCTCCTCTCTGGCTGGAGCTGGGTTCTTTTTTGTGACAAAGAAGGATGGATTTCTACGACCGTGTATTGATTATCGGGGCCTCAACAAGATTACCGTGAAAAATCACTACCCATTGCCCTTGATTATGGAACTCTTTGACCGGCTTCAGGGGGCCAAGATATTCACCAAATTGGACTTGTGTGGGGCTTACAGCCTCATCTGGATACGTGAGGAGGACAAATGGAAGACCGCCTTCAATAACCGCAACGGGCACTTCGAGTACCTAGTCATGCCCTTCGGGCTCTGCAATGCACCTGCCGTCTTTCAAGAATTTGTCAACGACATATTCCGGGATCTCCTGTACACATGCATAGTCGTCTATCTAGGTGACATTCTGGTGTTCTCTGCTGACCTTGAGTCCCATCAAGTGCATGTACGACAGGTCCTCAAATGTTTAAGGGCCAACCGCCTCTATGCCAAGATCGAAAAATGCCAGTTCCACCAGAGAAGTCTTCCTTTCCTCGGCTACATCATTTCCAATAAGGGCCTGCAGATGGACCCCCCAAAGTTGTCCGCCGTCCTACAGTGGCCATGACCTGTGGATCTTCGAGCTATACGAAGGTTCCTAGGTTTCGCCAACTACTATAGGCAGTTCATTCCACCTTTTTCCTCACTGGTGTCACCTATAGTGGTGTTAATCAAGAAAAATGCCAATCCAAAGTTCTGGCCACCAGCGGCAGAGGAGGTCTTTTCTAAGCTGAAGTCGGCCTTTGCCTCTGCACCCGTGCTCTCCCGGCCCGATACGGAGAGACTGTTCTTTCTGGAGGTGGACGCGTCCTCGGTGGGGGCCGGGGTGGTTCTTCTGCAAAAGGGACCCAAAGGCAAGACTCTCACATGCGGGTTTTTTTCTAAAACCTTCTCTGCCTCAGAGAGGAACTACTCCATTGGCAATCGGGAATTACTGGCCATCAAGCTAGCCTTGGAGGAATGGCGCTATATCTTGGAAGGAGCCCGTCATCCGGTTAACATCTACACTGATCATAAAAACCTTCTCTACCTCCAAACAGCCCAGCGGCTGAATCCACGTCAAGCTCGATGGACCCTCTTTTTCTCCAGGTTTAACTTTATGATCCATTTCTGCCCCGCTGAGAAAAATGTCAAGGCCGACGCTCTCTCCCGGGCCTCTGATGTTATTGTGGTAGAACCTGCTCCACGCCACATTATCCCTCCAGAACGGCTCATCTCTGCTGCGCCCGTAGACCTAGGACGTATTCCGCCCGGAAAGGCATACGTTCTTCCAGCATTGCAGAAGAGGATATTGTCGTGGGGTCACTGTTCTCGTGTGGCTGGGCATCCAGGAGTGCAGAAGTCCTACTCCCTCATCTCTCAATTCTATTGGTGGCTTGGCCTGGCACAAGATGTTCGGGACTTCGTGGAATCCTGCGTCTCCTGTGCCCGTAATAAGATGCCTCATCTCAAGCCAGCTGGTCTGCTTCAGCCACTGCCGATCCCCAGCTGTCCATGGACCCATGTGGCTATGGACTTTGTCACCGATCTCCCTCCTTCCTCTGGAAATACCGTTATCTGGGTGATTACAAATCGGTTCTCCAAATTGTCTCACTTTGTCCCTTTGCCTGGCTTACCCTCTGCTCCACGTTTCGCCAGCCTGTTTTTTCTGCACATCTTCCGGCTGCATGGGCTTCCCCAACACATCGTTTCGGATCGGGGGGGTCCAATTTATTTCTAGGTTCTGGCGCTCCCTATGTATGCAACTCCAAGTGAAATTGGACTTCTCTTCGGCCTACCACCCTCAGTCCAATGGACAGATGGAGAGGGTTAACCAGACACTGGGCTGCAACCTATGTCACTTCGTCTCTGCGCATCAGGACGATTGGTCTAATTTGTTACCCTGGGCAGAGTTTTCCTACAACTCTTTAGATTCGGAATCTGCTGGTGCCTCATCCTTTTTCATTGTCTATGGGCGACATCCCCGCCCGCCCCTCCCCCTCTCGGTGCCCTCTGAGGTCCCTGCCGTGGAGCAGCTTGTCCAGGACTTGACGTCCGTCTGGAGACAGACACGCCAATCTCTACTCCGGGCTTCCGCCCGCACTAAGATGCAGGCTGGCAGGAGACGAAAACCTCCCCCAATTTTCTCTCCGGGAGACAAAGTATGGTTGTCTGCCAGGTACATCCGCCTCAAGGATCCCAGACTACAAGCTTGGTCCTCGATTCTTGGGTCCATTCGAGGTGCTGCAGCGCATAAACCCAGTGGCTTATAAGCTTCATCTTCCTCCTACTATGCGGGTGCTGAACTCCTTCCATGTCTCTCTTCTGAAACCAGTCATCCTAAATCGCTTCTCGCGGGAACCTGCTTCCCCTACCCCTGAGGCCGACGCCTCCAACGTCTTCACTGTAAAAGAAGTTCTGGATATGAAGACGGTCAGAGGGAAACGCCATCGTTTGCGGTGGTCCAGAGGATCTACTACATCCAACCGTGACAGCACCATAATAATGCTAGCATCAAATTTCAGTCAGCAAATGTTTATAGATTCATGATTACTTGTTTCTCTACATTTAAAGGAGTTTTATCATCTTATACAGTAATGACATATTGATAGGATAAGCCTTAAAGGGGTTGTCTCACTACAAGAATTGCTTTTTATATTAAAGATCTTGCAAAAACAAGTCACTTTGCAATATATGTCCATTAATAGTGTCCTACCTATTCCTACATATCCCCTCTTATATGGGCTACATCTGCTCCTCAGGTCGCTATAGCTATAGACCTGTTCAATCTCTCATGATAGGCTGCCAGCACTGGTTGCTATAGCTACAGATCTGGCTTCTACTGCAGCCTAGTAGAAGTGAGTAAACACGCCTCTGAATTCAAAAATGAGCCTGAGAAAACGGGACTGAGGTAAGATGAATGCATGTAGTGAGACAACCCCTTTAAATGTTAGATAGGTACGGGTCCAAGCTCTGTGACCTGTATTTTTTTTGATAACAGATCCCCAAAACTCTGGGCCTAGAGTGGAGAAGTGGCTGTGCTTGTGCAGTTACTCTCCATTTATTTCAATGGAGGTTCCAAGTACAGTCAAGCAGTTGCACTCAGCCGTACTCTGAACTCCCATTGAAATAAATGGAGAAGTAATTGTGACTACTTCTACATTCTGAGCCCAGAGTATCGGGGGTCTGTTCTCAAGATAGGTGTGGGTCCGAGAGCCGAGACCTGCACCTATCTTACATTGATGGCAAATCCTATTGATATGTCATCAATGTATAAGATGATAAAGCCCTTTAATATCTCGTCCTTTTATAATGTGACTCTTGATAAAGCTAAATGTGGGTCACTAGCTACAAGTGCTTGGGGACTTCTGGTTTGTAGCTAACTACAGAGCCAAAGGAACCACATACTTTCTTCTTTTCCTTTTTCCCCTTTCTTGCTAGTGGTCTGAAGCAAAGTTGGACTTGGTTCTGGCTACTCAGTTTGGCAGAGTCAATAGGTTATAGTCTATAGCACTATGGGTGCTAACAGCTGGCAGTGAGCACGTGAATCAACTAGATTTTAATAATGAATCCAGCTCACTAATTGGTTCATTGCCTCAGCCAGCTCATTGGCTGTCTAGCTCACCTTGCAGACTGTCTGCTAAGCACTTTCCTGCTATGACCAGGAGGAAGGTGGGCAGGCGTGTTCATTACTGTACCTCCCCTTTTATGAGGGGCCACTGGACCCTCAGAACCGGGTTTAACATTTTCAGTATGAAATTAGAAATAAGGGTATCAGCATTAATTGAGCTAGCATGCACCCAAGACCCCTGCTCAGGTCCATAACCTTGCCAATGCACTAGATGTTAAAGAGACCTCCTGACATAGAGTCACTGATCTTTTGGACCTCAAATTCTAAATGTCCTTTAACAAGAACGAAGGGGTGGGGGGGGCAGATGAGGCCTCACCATGGGGTGAACAGGTGACCGTACTGTTTAAGAAGATACTTATGGAAAATTTTAGGAATGCTAAACAATGTGGAGAGTTTTAAATAGAAGGCACAAGAGTTTATCACTTCAATAATCTTATAAGGACCAATGAACCTGAGGCCTAATTTGGCCTTTAACCTACTAATTTTTGTAGAGAGCCAGACTTTGTCCCCTACAGTGAAAGTGAGATTTAAAGACCGTCTTTAATCAGCAGCTGTCTTCTGTTTCTCTAAGGACTGTTCTGAGACCACACTGTATATAACTGATTCATAGAAGTTTCAGCTTCAGGAGTGAAATGATTAGTGGTCGGGGTTGAACTAAAATGGGGATGGAAACCATAATTACTGAAGAAAGGAGAGGTTCCTATAGACTCTTGGTGATGTTTGTTCAAAGGGAATTCTGCCAACAGAAGCTAAGGCAGTCCAATGGTCAATAATGCGACAACAAAAAAATTGTTCCAGGGTCTGGTTCAGTATTTCAGGTTGTCTATTAGTTTCAGAGGTGGTACTTTGTAGTAAAAGACAATTTAATAGTCAATTTAGCACAGTATGAACTTCAAAATTTGGAGATAAACCGCGTATCTCGGTCGGAAACAATGTTTTGTTGGAACACCATATAACCCGACAATATGCTGCATGAAGAATTTAGATGAGGTCTTAGAGTTGGCATAACAGAGTTTATTGACACTGCTTGCTTAACCGATCAATGACTACCCAGACCACTAGTTTCCCTTCAGAATCATGAAGATGGGTTATAAAATCAATAGCAAGGTGTGTCCATGGTTTATCAGGAATAGGAAGGGGTTACAGTTTACCTGCTGGTCGGGTCCGAGGTTGCTTAGCACTGGTGCAAAGTGGGTAAGCTTTGATATCTCGCCAATAAGTAGGCCAAAAAAACTACCATAGAATCCAAAATACAAAGATACTAAAACATAACTTTATTAATAACAAAAAAAGGAACCTACAAAGTCCCTACTCAATTCCTTGAAAGATAACTGCCTAACACAAAAATTGAGGCTGCCACCTCAATATGGGTGACCCCACCCAGTAACCTAGGCTGCACGGCCCTAGAAATCCCTATTATGTAACAATGGTAGTATGCCAGTAACGGAAGAATAAGCGCCACGAAATAAATAGGGAAAAGGCCAAGATAGTGATATAAATACCACAATCAAAGATACCAGGTCTACCAAACATAGAATAATAGGGACATTGCTGGGCATTTCAATAAGGTGATGCGTGATGCAAAAGGGAGTTGAGATGCGTTTCCACCGTTAATTGCTTGGGTTCATCAGGAAACCGAATCAAACAAACAATACCCTAGAAATAGCAAAAACAATCCTGGTATAGATATACAAATGATGAACTTATGTCCCTTAAAACACGATGGCTGGGGTATGAGGAGTCCCAGTGATATAATCAGGATCCCACCACAAGTAAATGTGCTGCCAGATGTCAAAATGGGCAGTGGTATAGTGCAGGATAAGCTGATCTTAAGTACCCCACAAATAACAAGACTCACCCATGGCTACAAGTGATACCGATGTTGAACATGTCCAGCACAGGGTGTAGAGTCGACTAAAGCGCATGCGCAGGTCATCTGCGCACACGCAGTATGACTGAAGTCAAATAGTCTCGGGCGCATTCTGGTCACCACTCATCCCTGCAGATTTGGACACAAATATCTTAGAATCCTCACTTCTCCAGCACCGCCCTCAATGTCCCCCACCTCTGTACAAACTCCTTATGGGTGGGAGAGCAAATAGAGGCCATAACTTAGAGGCCCAGTCTCCTAGAGTTGTGGGGAGGAACAGAGGATTAAACCTATGGAGATTGTGTAGCAGCTATGGCCTGTACCTCTCACATTCATATTACCAGGTAGGTAGACCACCATTAGATAGGTTGGTAGGCTCAAGTTAGGAAGGTTGGTAGGCTCCAGGTAAGTAGGCAACAGTTAGGCCCCAGGTAGGTAGGCAGTATATAGGCCCCAGGTAGGTAGGTAGGTCATAGGTAGGTAGGTAGATTGTTCCTAGGTAGGTAAGTAGATCATAGTTAGGCCACAGGTAGGTCCCAGTTAGGTAGGTAAACTACAGGTAGATAGATTGGCCCTAAGTAGGAAATAGGCCGAAGTTAGGTAGGCAGCCCCCAGGTAGCTAAGTAGGCTGTTGCTTGGCCTCAGATAGCTAGGTAGGTATATAGGCAGCTGATCAGCCCCATGCAGGCTGTTAGTGGGCCTCAAGTAGGTAGGCTGTAGGTGGACCCAGGTAGCTAGGTAGGTAGGCTGTAGTTTGGCCCCTTGTCTCGCTTTTCCTCGCGGTTCATGATTATATCAGGTATACTTATGTCTCTCCATTCCTGTTGACAGGTCCCTGTTGTCAAAGGTCTTTTGGCCGAAACATCAAACCATAGGAATACTCCTTTCTCTATAGGTACTCATGTTATAAGGAGAGTTTGCTTTCATTAACTTCCTTATGTGAAGATTTCATTAAAACATTTCTAAGTTTACCAAATATGTGCCATGGATTCTCTCTCTTGTGACATGATAGAGGGAGAGAAGCTGAGCTCTGTGATATATAGGGTTATATGATAGAGGAGCTGAGCTCTGTGATATATATGGTTATATGATAGAGAAAGATAAGCTGACCTCTGTGACATATAGGGTTATATGATGGGGGAGAGAAGCTGGGCTCTGATATATAGGGTTATATGATAGAGGAGAGATGCTGAGCTCTGTTATATATAGGGTTATATGATAGATGAGAGAAGCTGAGCTCTGTGATATATAGGGTTATATGACAGAGGAAAGAAACTGAGCTCTGTGATATATAGGGTTATATGATAGAGGAGAGAAGCTGAGCTATATGATAGATAAGGTTATATAATCTAGAGTACAAGGCATAGAAAAAACTCACAGGTGTCACGAACAGATTCACCGGAGACAGGAGGTGGATCCACTGGGTCACTGTAGAGGGTTGGTGTAACCTACACTGGAGAGCGGAGTCTAAGGAGTCCCCAGTTTTCAGTAGAGCCTGCACAAGGCAGGTTGGATTTGACTGAGGGGAACTCCCAGGATGCTACTCCCAATGTAGGTCCTTGAGGTGACAGCATACATACTAGCAAGGTTGGGTTTAGGCATGACGGCAGACAAAAGGACTGGTCAGGAGCAGAGCAAGAATTTGGCAAATGGACGGCAATTGAAACAAACACTCAGGAAATAGGTGATACAGGCAAAGAACACCAATAAGTTGGCAAGAAGTGAGGGTATCCTAAAATATGCAATGGCCACAGGTGGTTGGCCATGGAAAATAACTGGGTGGTGCTTATTGGCCCTTTAAATCAGAAAGAGATGGAGCACACACCCCGTAGGGGATGGCAGCATGTTTGCAGTGATAGCCAAAAGGAGAGGGATGGACGGGGACGTTGGGGGGGAAAAGGGGAGAGTTGATTATTGTGTTGAGGCAGTGGAGCAGCAGACCAGGCATGATTGTGGACTGGTGCATAGACCACAGCACGTCCCGATACAGGAATCTGGGCAAGCACTGGGCGTGCTGTACGTGTCCATTACAACGGGGCCCTTTTTAAGTGAAGGGGAAAGCCTGTTTTTTCCCCTCCCACAACAGGATTGAAGCTTTCCTGCATTAGTATGTGGATGGGGTTTGCAGAACTTTTACTTTCTGTTTTCTTTCTGGTTTTTATTTAGGATTCCTGCCCTGCATCATATAACGCTATATATAAAAGAGCTGAGCTTCTCTCCCTCTATCACATTCTGCTATCACATAGGGCAGCATCAACCACCTCACAGGCTTCCTTTAATGGAGTGAGCGTTTTTATTTATTCTGTTTCATTTTGCTTAATATGTAACACAACATATCTACCAAAAGAAAAACTTGAAACTTGGCAGAAGTTATGTATTATTGTTAATATTAATCCAAATGTCTCAATTTATAAATATAAACAAAAGGGCACAATGCTCCAAATATATTTTTCACGTGACTTGAGTCAATATTTGAGGCCAATGTTTACAGAATGAAATGTCCTCTTGTACAAACATTTCTTTCAATATTTGCACGGGTCACATAATAAAAAAAGAAATAAAACTGAACCCTGTCCTGTATGAGCATTAGATTTAGTACAGGACAAATGAAACAAAAACCCAAGTCAGCTATCATTGTCCTAGTTTCCCTGACATAAATCGGTTTATCGGGTTAGTTTAAAATTCTAATATAAAATGTTTATAATGGATAATACTGAACTACCCCCTTAAGGGCTACTCAATAAAAGGAAAAATCAAGAGAAATATTTTAAAAAATTTTTTTACAAATTTTTTAAAACTTTGATGTTTTTTTGAATAAGGAAAGCCAGAGTGCTTTTAGGGCTGTGTTTTTTTATAGGCATGGAGCTTTTTTATGACATTGACTTCAACGCAATTAAATCTTGTGCTAAAACTAAATTAAGATTTAAAATAAATATTACAATTTACATTTTTTTAAATTTAAAATTTTTTTTAGTAGTATTTTGATTGTATATGGATAGTTCTGTATAATGATTGACTCAAAGTAATTGAAATATTGATATATTAAACGCGCAGTGTTACCTAAGGCCTCGTTCACACGGCTTATTTCGCCGCGTATTTGCCGACGGATTGACGATCGTCAATCCGCGGCAAATCCGTCCGAATAAGTCACAGTCTATTTTCTATTGATTTCATAGAAAATACGGCTCGTCGTTCAATCACGACGCAAAATTCCGTTCCGGATTGCGCCAGCGGATTGACGACGGCAATCCGGAGGAAAAACACTTGAAATTGTCAATTATTTCCGACGTGATTCACCACCTACAATGATTGTAGATGGTGAATCCGTCGTGGAATCAGATTACAAATACGTGCCACACTTAGTGGCACTTATTTGCAAACTGATTTTCAACTGATTTCAGAACGTATTTACTCGAAATCCGTTGTAATTACGTTCTGAAATAAGCCGTGTGAACGAGGCCTAAAGGGGGTTTCTAGGAGTTCTCCATTTTGATTTCAGGAGTCGTCTTGATTAGGCTATTTTAACACCAGGGCTGACATGTATGAACAAGGCTGCATCCGAAGTCTGGCGTCTCTTCAACCTGAAAAGTGACACAGCCCCATTCACTCTATTTTTATATTGCCAGAATCAGGCGCATTAGAGAGCGCCCGTGGCACTTTGTAATGCGCCTGATTTTGGGGGGTGTGCGGGAGGCGGGGCGCACTAGAACCGTACAAAGATATAGATTTATAGCTTCAGTAAGGCAAATCTAGGCGCATTACTGCTGGAACCAGAAGTGTCGTCTTAACGCTAGAATGCGCCTGATTTATGACCCACAGTAGAGCGGGTTCATAAATCAGGCGCATTCCACACTATTATAATGTGCATGAAAATTGACATCTAAACACATAAAATCATACATGTCTCCACAGGTTTTCTCCATGTCATTGGTATACATTGAAAAAAAAGGAAAAACAAAGAGACTTGACATGGGGGCTGGCGCGGGTGCCGTTGCCCCCTGCGGCCGCCCCCCTGCCCGCATGGGGTCCGGCGCGGGTGCCGCGGCCGCCCGCGACCAGCCCCTTGCTGCCCGGGTCCCGTCCCCTGGTCACTTACCCGTCCACGCTCCTGTTCTTCCTGCTTCTGCCTGTCCCAGCCGCCTGGTCTAGATTTAAAGGGCCATTGCACCGGTAACTTGTCTATTGCCGGCCGCTGGTCCTATATAAGGTACACGCCCTCTGCACTTTCTGCCAGATTGTTGGTGTGCGTTAGTGAGTCTTGAGAGAGTTTGGAGTTCCGTTTGATTACCCGTGTACCAGTCCGTTCTGCTACGTTTCCTGACCTTACCTGTTTGCCGCCTGTCCTGAAAGCCTGTCCGTCTCTGACCACGAACCTCTGCCGCCCGTCCTGACCTCCTGACTGTCCCCGACTACGTCTCTGGATTACGATTCTGTACCACGCATTACCTGGCCGCTATCGCAAGCAAGTCACGTCAGGGTTAGCGACCTGGTAGCCTCACGCCGCAGCAAGACCATCCCGCTTTGCGGCTTCTTCTCTAAAACCTTCACCCCATACAAAAAGAATTATACAATCGGTGATCGCGAACTACTGGCCATTAAGTTAGCCCTAGAAGAATGGCGGCACTCGCTGGAGGGAGCCCACCACCCCATCGATATTTTCACTGATCATAAAAATCTTCTCTATCTACAGTCTGCTCAACGACTGAATCCTTGACAAGCCAGGTGGTCACTCTTTTTCACCCGCTTTGATTTTCTCCTTCACTTTCGGCCAGATGGGGAGAACGTCAGAGCGGACGCCCTCTCTAGATCCTCGGACACAGTGGGCTTGGAGCCGCCTCTGCAGCACATAATTCCTCCAGAACGACTCCTCACGCGGCCCCCGTGGACCTTCAACATCTACTTCCTGAGAAGACCTACGTACGCCCTCGTATCCTGAAGTGGGGTCATGCTTCACGAACAGCTGGTCATCCTGGAGTCCATAAGTCCCTGCAACTAATCGCTCGCTCAAGATGTTAGAGACTTTGTCCTTGCCTGTACCTCCTGTGCCCGTAATAAAGTCCCTCGTCTCAGACCCGCGGGTCTGCTTCAGCCTCTCCCGGTGCCTGAAAGACCTTGGTCCCATGTGGTCATGGACTTTGTTACGGACCTCCCGGCCTCCTCTGGAAACACGGTCATTTGGGTGGTGACTGATAGATTTTCGAAGATGGCTCACTTTGTTCCGCTGCCCGGGTTGCCCTCTGCTCCCCAGCTGGCCCAGCACTTCTTTCACCACATTTTCGGTTACACGGTCTCCCATTGCATATCGTCTCGGATAGGGGGGTCCAGTTTGTTTCGAGATTCTGGAGGGATCTATGTGGTCAGTTGCAGATTCAGCTCGGCTTCTCATCTGCTTACCACCCTCAAACCAACAGGCAGGTGGAAAGGGTTAACCAAGTTTTAGGTACCTCCCTACGACATTTCGTATCCGCCTGTCAGGATAACTGGTCTGACCTCCTCCCCTGGGCGGAATTCTCATATAATTCCCTAGACTCAGAGTCCGCTGGAGCCTCTCCTTTTTTTATTGTGTTTGGGCTACACCCCTGCCCGCCTCTCCCTCTGGCTACCTCGTGTCACGTTCCTGCCGTGGATGCCCAAGTGCGGGACATCAAGGCACTCTGGCAAATCACACAACAGGCCCTTCTACGGTCCAGGCTGACAGGTACCGTAGACCTCCGCCCATATTTAAGCCGGGTGATAGAGTTTGGTTATCTGCCAAATATATTCGTTTCAAGGTGCCCAGTTATAAGTTAGGCCCTAAGTATTTGGGCCCTTTTGTTGTACTTCGGCAACTGAACCCGGTCTCCTACAAGCTCCGCTTGCCCCCTACTCTGCGTATCCCGAACGCCTTCCATGTTTCTCTCCTCAAACCTGTGGTGCTGAACCACGTCAGGGGTCGCGTCCTGGTAGCCTCATGCCGCCGCAAGGCCATCCCGCTTTGCGGCGGGCTCTGGTGAATACCAGGGGCTACTTAGACTCCGCACCCTGGCGTGGCTTAACTATCATCGCTTGCGATGGTCCAGCGAATCCACCAACCCGTTATAAGACTACAGTGCTCCATAATGTAATTTTTCACTTGTGGTGAGTATTAAAAGCAAATATAGCAATTGTGTGCACCTTCTTTTAGAGTACGATGTGTGATGCGCCACAGTACATCGTGTGTTTTGGGAGCTCGTGGTTATACGCGCGTACGCCCACGGCGCGGGGGGCCCATCAGCCCACCGGCCCCATAGACATGCATTACTAGCGGCGCGTATTTGCCGCAAGTAATTGACATGTCACTTATCTCTACGTGCATACATTACGATCGTATTGTACGAGCAGGGAGAGGAGGTGTAATCCATAGTTCTCCATGAGAACTATGGATTACCGTAATTGCGGCACGCATCTCGCCCACTTTAGAGCGCAAATACGCGACGAAATGCACAACGAAATTACCTCGTGTGAACAACCTTTATTGTGTTCAATCCAGAAGGCACAAATCTCTGCAGTCTTTTGACTCTGCCAGCTGCTCCTTAGTCCCATTTGCCACAAGGTTTCTCGGCAGCAAAAGTAAGGGAATCTAAATGTAATCATTCTGGAAGCATGAAGAAGTATCACAGACACAAAACGCATATTTTTAAATTTTAAAATAAAATAATTATCTCACTGGAGTGTTGAGCGCCAGTTGGGTGACCAAGATTCAGTTTGGATTGTGGATTACATTGGTATACATTGCTAGTATTCCCTGAAATATGCCAACCTGATCACACTACTATTGCAGAAAGTAGAATTCTTTCCTTGCAAGAAGTCAAAAAATCCACTGAGAAATATTGCAGGAAATTTAGATGTTGGGTGGTGGATTCCCAATGGAACGACTCAGCTCTTCTTTGTCAATTTCGCTTGATTCATCACTCCTCACCAAGCTCGCTGGACTCTGTCATGACCTTGGCTATCAGGCTGCATAGATATCTGCGGGAACGTCTTCACCCTCAGTTCCCATTTTGCAGAATGAGACTTTCTTACTTCTGAGGAACTTATTCTGATTGAATCTGTAAAGCGAGTCCCTGACCAAAAGACCAGGCACAAACAACTGGGGCTTTGTTTCTACTGTGGGTAGTCAGGACATCTGTTCAACACATGCCCAAAGTACCCACAGTGAGAAAGTCTCAGGTGCCTAGATGGGTCCCAGGACTCCCACCTAGATGCATAGATTTGTCTGCTAAAATTTAGATTCTGCTAAAATTTTGATATCAATTCAATTATCATTTCAGGCTATCTCACTTTGGGCCAGGGCATTTCTTGATTGTGGTGTAGCAGCTAATTTTATTGATACTTAATTTGCTCAATAGTTAAAGTTATCCTTGGTTCAACTGGAGAGTCCTGTTAAGGTTTTGGTGGTGGATAATACACCTCTTTTCCAGGGTGTAATCAGAAGTTTTACTGCTATAACTTTGGTTTTAGTTGTTTCTTTGCATGTAGATTCATTGTCTGTTTTTGTGCTTGAATTTCTACCTAGGGAGATAGTCTTGGGTATGTCCTGGTTACGTCAGCATAATCCAGTAATCGATTGACAACAAGAGGACATTACTAAATGGGGCCCCAATAGTCATGGATCTTGTATTCCCTTGCCATCACATTCTACTGCTCTCACTTCCAAAACGCTGAGTTTTTATAAGGTTTTTACAATCTATTTTCCAAAAAGGAATGTAAAAAAGTGCCTCCACATTGGTCATATGATTGTCCCATTGATCTCATTCCTGATTTGAAATTCCCCAAGGGCAGAATATATAACCTCATGGGTTCAGAGCGTCAGGCTATGATTATATTTCTGACAACCTGCATGAGGAGTAAATCAAACCCTCCACTTTGTCTGTGGGGACTGGATTCTTTTTTGCAGAAAAAAAGGATGGAGGTTTGCGCCATTGTATTGACTTCTGTGAACTGAATAAAATAACTCTGAAAAATCAGTATCCTTATCCCTGACTTGTATAATCAACTTCTTGGGGCCCGCATGTATACTAAGCTTGATCTTCGGGGGGTTTATAACCTTAGGGGGGCTTATAACCTGATTCACATTAGGGAGAGAAATGAGGGAAAAACTGCTTTCATTACTCCTGAGGGGCATTGTGACTACTTGGTTATGCCATTTGGATTAAGCAATGTCCCTGCTGTATTTCAAAATTTCACGAGTGAGGGACTATAGTGGTCGCTTTGTGATTGTCTATTTGAATGATATTCTGATTTTTTACTCCCAATTAGTAAATGCTAAAATTGAAAAATGTGTATTTAAAGTACAAGAGGTCAAGTTTCTAGGATATTTACTGTCTAGGGAAAGTTTATGTATGGACCCAGCCAAGATCCTACCAAGACGTTGAAGGCATTACAGCACTTTCTGTGGTTTGCTAAGTTCTACCAGAAATTCATTAATGGATTTTCTAAATTAGCTAAACCACTGAGGGAAATGACTGAGAAAGGGGCTAATGTTGCTGTTTTAAAAACTGGGGTCATAGAAGCTTTCCAAAGTCTTAAACAATGTTTTGCATCCGTCCCAATTGTTAATCATCCAGATCTTCAGCACCCCTTCATGGAAGTAGATACTTCTGAGGTTGGGGCTGTACTCTCAGGGTTCCTTTGATTTAACATACTTCTGTCCCTGTGCTGAATTTCCTCTAGAACGTTTTCTCCCACAGAAAAGAATTATGATATTGGTAACCGCGAGCTAATAGCTATAAAACGAACATTTGAGGAATGACGCCACTGCCTTAAGGGAGCTAAACATCAGATTACAGTTCTTACTGATCATAAGAATGTAACCAATTTGGAGTCAATCCTAGACAGGTAAGGTGGGCTATGTTCCTTTCTAGGTTTAACGTCACTGTTACCTACTAATCTGGGAATAAAAAATGTTAGCACTGATGCCTTGTCATGCAGTTTTAATTAACTTCAGTCAGATAATGTTAAATCTGAACCTACACTTCCTAAGGCTATGTCTACACAGCAAACTTAAGATATCGTTGGAAATCCGATGGTATTTTAACTTCGCCATACCACCGGTTTCTTGTAGTGCTGTGTAGACAGAGTATAGTTGTGTTCGCACCCTCCACTGGTTTAGCAGAGGAGATTCAAACATCTCAACATATGGCACTTACATCTATACCTCCCAGAAAGCGATAAGTAACTCCTCAGCTCAGGTTATGGGTACTTATGGAGATGCATCACTCTGTTCGGGCAGGTCACCCAGGAGGATCTAATACCCAGTGGGAGAACTACCACCGTAGCAGCCATAGCATTCTGCCTCAGAATGCCTAGGTGCTCTGTCCCGAATGTTCATAGGCAGTGACTACGCAGTCACTGCCTTTGAACACTGGCGGCGCTCTGCTTCGCTATTCAGCCTGGTAAACGTGGGCGGCGTGATGATGTCATATTATCATGCTGCCTAACCTCGGGCTCAGAAGCTGTCCTGCTACTCATTGCATCGGAGGATCATGGAGAGTGGTGAATTCATTATTTCTTTTTTGTTTACGGGGACCGGCCTACCTACCTTTCTATGTGGGGCCCACATATAGCCTATCTACCTACGTATGCGGGGCCCACCTATAGCTTATCTTCCTATGTGGTGTCCACCTATAGCCTATCTACCTACCTAACTACCTATGTGGGGCCCACCTATAGCTTATGTGGGGCCCATCTATAGCCTATCTACCTACCTATGTGGGGCCCACCTATAGCTTATCTACCTACGTGGGGTCCACCTATAGCCTATGTACCTACCTATGTGGGGCCCATCTATAGCCTAGGTACCTACCTATGTGGGGCCCATCTATAGCCTGTCTACCTACCAATGTGAGTCCCACCTATAGCCTATCTACCTACCTATGTGAGTCCCACCTATAGCCTATCTACCTACCTATGTGGAGCCCATCTATAGCCTATCTATCTACCTTCCTATGTGGGGCCCACCTACCTATGTGGTACCCACCTATAGCCTACCTAACTACCTGGGGCCCACATATAGCTCACCTACCTATGTGGGACCCACCTACAGCCTACCTACCTAACTACCTGGGGCTCAACTACTGAATTTGCACAGCACTCAATGAGTGCTGGACTTGTGAATGATTTTACCGTATTTACATGCTGAAGTATGACCCGCAAGTATGCCATGTGAACATACCCTTACTACCTATATACCAAACCTAAAATGGTATGCATAGAAAATAGCATATAAAGCACCTTATATAGCTGTGTTAACGCAGACAGTCAGTTAATAATTCGGTAAGATAAAAAACTGAAAAAATTTGGTTTGGCCCTAAAGGGGTTAAAAAGCTCCCATAAATCTGTTATAATGGGAAAGCCGATTACAGTATGAAAGTGCTCTTATTTTCTGTAATATTAAATATGACCACTAGGGAGCACTCTCTACCATGGAATTAATACAGTATTAAAAACTTTTGAAACCTAATTTCACATGGCTGTGAAATTTATTCAAACGTGCACAAAGCAAACAGTTTCTGATCTTTATACCAAATGTGATGTACAATTATTTATCCCCCCTTATCTGCCTGAAAGCTTTGCAAGACTATGCCGCAAAAACCTTTTTCACACATAGGCCTGGCATACTGATATGAAGGTATTTGTGGCCGGCTTACTATTATCAGCTTATCTGAAGATGTCTATTTCGCAGGGTCGCAAAAACATTTTTTCATTTTGTGTGTCAAAACGGGAGGGGGCTTTATTTCAAAATGTTGGAGGGGATGGAAAACATACAGTGGATTGCTAACGTATTGATACCCCAGGATGTGTCTCATTTTCAAACATTACAGCCACATACTTTATTTAGATAGAGCAACAGAAAAGTAGCAAGAGTTGGTTCATACATAGCATTACACACTATTGGACTCCTCTGACCACAAGCGTGTTGTGTACTCTACATATGTTATTGCAAATAGGTCCATCTTATGGCTTTCTTTCAAAACGGGCTTTCTTTTAGGCACTCATGCATATAAGTATATGCATATAAGTCCAGATTTATGGCGTACACGACTAATAGTTGTCCTGTGGACAGATTCTTCCACCTGAGCTATGGATCTCTGCAGTCCTCCAGAGTGACCCTGGGCCTTTTGACTGCCGTTCTAATTAGCAATCTCCTTGTCTGTTTTGGTGAACGGCCATATCTTGGCAGGTTACAAGTTGTGCCATACTCCTTTTACATACAGAAGATGGATTGAATAGTGCTCTGTTAGATGTTTAGAGGTTGTACTATTTTTTAAAACCTAACCCTGCAATATACTTTTCCACATCTTTATCCCTGAGCTGTCTGTTGTGTTCCTTGGTTTTCATGATGCATGTTCACTAATGTTCTCTAATAAACTTCTAAGGTCTTTACAAAATAGCAGTAGTTAAACTGAGAATAAATTACATACAGATGTACTCTATTTAATAAGGTGACTTTTAAAGGCAATTGGTCACATTAGATTTTTTTAAAGGGTATTAGAGTACAGGATGCTGAAAACATATACACACCAAATTTGAAGTCTTTTTTATGAAAGTTTGGAACAGCACATATTTTCTTTAATCTTCACAAATATTTTTTTATGTTCCATACCGCGGTCCCCGCTCCGGACTGCGAACATTGTCGTGTCTCACCTGTGTCCCCTGGCCCCGCTGCCTCTGTGTATTCAGCTGTCCTCGCTCCTGCTCCAGCCCTCGCTCCTGCCGGTGTTCCAAGCACACATGCGTCCTCAATAGAACGCACATGCACTGGCTCGCACGAAATTTAAAGACACAGTACCCTATTTACATGGCCAATAACCTTTAACCACCTGAGACTTAAGGAACTTCCTGCCTCTGCTCTGGATCAATTTGTTGATGTTCCCACATTGCTCCTGACCTCTGTTTGCTGATATCTTCCTTCACCCGCCATCTCTGCCTGTACCCGTGACATACTTGCTACTTTATGTATCAATAAAATATCAATAAAATATGTTTAAAATGGTTTTACCATGAAGCAAAATTGATGTAGGAAGCTTGCAAATTAAATAATAAACATTTTCACCATTCATCATTATTAAAAATTCTATACCATTTTTGTTTTGTTTGTGATCGCATTGTGGGGGTGCCGATAGCTAGACAGAAAAGCCTCCTCCATCTGTCAGTCACCTAGATGGCGGGCTACTACTGACTACTGCATCTAGGGGGTTAAATGGCCGGGAAGAGAGCTAGCTTCATTCCTCGCAGTTGCATTGGGAGCCCGGCTTTACAGAAGAGCTTGCTCTCGATGCAGATTGTGTTGATAGAAAATATGTAATGGAGCTAGAGAGAGTGCAAAGACAAGCAACCAAACTTATAAGGGGAAATGAGCATCTTAGTTATTTAGTCTTGAGAAAAGATGGCTTTGGGGGGACATGATTAATGTATATAAATATATAAATGGTTCCCCAAAAAGTATGGGGAAAAATTATTTCAAGTAAAGCCCCCTCAAAAGACAAGGGGACATTCCCTTCGGCTGGAGAAAAAAAAAATCAATCTCCAGAAGAGAAAAGGGTTCTTCACTGTAAGAACTGTAAATCTGTGGAATAGCCTACCTGAGGAGCTGGTCACAGCAGGAACAGTTGGGAGTTTCAAGAAAGGCTAAGATAACTACCTTAAACTAAAGAATATTAATGCATATGTAGCTCTGTAAAATTCTGGATCCTGGCTGGTGGAGGCTCTGGGGTCAGAGATGGGGTCTTCGCTGGAGGAGATTGGTTCTTGCCTTGTGGGTTTCAGGACATTCACCAGTGGTGAGGCTGTGCTTAATGTCCTTGTCTCCCTCCCTTCACCCACATGTTCCCCACCCTTGATGAACTTGATGTACACGTGTCTTTTTTCAACCGTACTAAATATGTAACTAAGTAATTATGTGTGTGCACAGCTTCTGTTCCTGCACATCATGAGCACATTATGCAGGCTCCAGCTCTTATTGCTTCATGTAACCCAGTTATGTAGCTGTGTGGTAAGGGGATCTGTGGGCCCACCTGGCTCATGGGCTTGGTCGCAGGAACCATTGCTAAGACTATTGTAGCCCACCACTTGGTTTCTTCCAGGATATATGGCACATGACTGATGTGGCCTGCAGTTGGCTGCAGCATCACATGAACAATGATTAGCAGGCAAACGAGTGGGTTTAAAAAGATGAGTTTTTTTTATACTTTCCCTAAAAGGATAACGAGCAATTTTAGCAAATGGAAAACTCTTTTAAAGTTCTATTTACCAGATCAGCTTTCAGGACACATACTACTGTATGGGACTGAGTAATTTCAGCAGGTTTCACGCTATATTGCCACATATAAATGTGTTTTCTTCGAATTTGACACTATATTTAGCAGAGCACAAGGGAAAAGTTCAGTTTCCCACAGGTAATGCAAATAATGATACTTTAGTGCGGAAGCAGGTCCATTCTTTCCATGCAGATGTCATTGGTCTAATTACTACATAATTAATACACATAGCGCAGGCCAGATACTCAGAGCTTGACTTCAGGAACAAACAAAGCCAGCTGTAATGGATCGTGAATAGATGGAGTGCTGGATGTGATTGCTCTTCTCTATTTTCAGGGCTGTGATTCATGGCAATGTTAAACACAGATCATTTCTGTCTTAGCTTTGACAAGTTAAGGCTGGTAATGAAAAAAGCTGGTGTAAATGTCATTGTAAAAATAGCTGCTGCTTGAGGGAGAAATGCATTCTTTCTCAAAGGCTGAATTTTAAATGTCTTTATTCCTCTGAATGAGAAAATATTAGAACATGATTCAGCTTCAGAGATCAAATGATTTATATTACACTGGGCTCAGATGGTTTGATGGGCCTAAATGTATCCACTAGATGGGTCCTTTGACCTTTATCCACTTCAATGACTATGAAAGCGAAGATAAATTTGACCACTGAAAAATGTATTCTCTATTCAATTAACTTTTGTGGATGTAGGTCATCTTATGTTTCCATTGTGGAATCTGACCTTCAGTAAATCTATCCATATGCACATCAATATTTCATCCTGTTCAGTGAAAGTTTTCATTGTAGACATTTGAAACAATTGTATGTGGAGACAATAGAGTTATTGCCAATCCATCCTATGTTGGTATTCCATGTGTTGCCATATGATGCCTTCTCACAGCACCCTGTTTCAGAGCAATACTTCTAGGAAGGAATAGTTCCATGATGTGCTGCTCTATAGAACATGAAATAGGACAAGGAATGACGAAGTTTGGGCAACTAGGGGTTAAGTGATCGGTTAAGAGGGGGGGAGAACATGGGAGGTGGAGGTCCTAGTCAGGCTGTGGTGGGGAGCTAGAATGAGTTATATAGAGGGGAACACAGACAAGGCCATTTATCTAATTTTATTTTATTTATTTTTATTTTCTTCATGACCAGAAAAAGTTGGAGTCATACCCATCCTTCCCAATAGTGTTGTTTTTGTATTAGATATCATTTATGTGACTTTTGGAGAAGGGGGGGGGAGGGGAGGGATACAATTTGTTATTTACAATGTGTATTAAGTTCTTGTTGGAGTTTCCTGCTTTTAGATATGGTTTGTTTATTGGCGGGTCCTTGACAATCAACTCATGGAATTAAACAATTCATTAAGGTTTAAGGTTTAAATGCTAGCTTAGCTTACTGCAAGCATTAATGGATATTTGGGAGTGTTGGGCTTCTCTAGGGGACAGACCCTGGGAAGCGTGTTATAACCTAAAAGTATAAGATTTATTATACCTTAGTCCCGCCACTGCAGCTAATGGTTTTCATTGCTATTAAGGACACTGGATGTCATTTTATCCCTGTTAATTCTGTGCTAATATAAAAAAAAAAAATCCACAGGTTTGGTGTTAGAAATAAAATTAATAAAGACTGTGGCCATTCACCTTCCAATTAAAAAATTGCTGTTCTATATCTATTGAGTTAGTGGGGTTGGTAGGAAGGAGCTGGTTTGCCCTTGCAGCGTCATGATTTTGTCATACAAAACCAACAATTAAAATAAAGGGAATAACTAGAATTCATAAGTCCCCATAGCAAAATCACATGGGCCCCAACCAGGGGCGTCGCTAGGTCGTTTGGTTCAGGGCACAAGCCCCGGACCAGACTCCCTGTGCCCCGAGTCTCAGAACGTCCGGTTCCAGGTCATTACTGTGACCTGTAGAGCCGACAAGCTATTGCACTGTCTGTGCGTCCCCTGGACGCTCATACAATTCAGAGCAGCAGCAGCTATGTGCAGGCAGCGAGGGGGAGGGCGACTGCTCGGGATGACGGGAGCTGAGGAGGGAGGAGGGGGCGCCGCCTGCTCACACTGTGAAGGGAGTCAGGAAGTAGCGCGCTGTCCAGCCGTGAGAGGTCTTCACCTCCTGCTGTGCTCCTATCTCGGGACCAGACCAGCAAGAAGTGAGTGAGGAGCCTCAGTGCCGAAACAATAATTTTAAGTAGTGTAATAAAGGGGGGGAAAAAATAATGTTCATGAATGTGAAACCTTTTATTTTATGTAAAAGTGTATGTATGTGTTTTTATGATGTCTGTGTGTATGTATAATGTGGATACTGTGTGTGTTTTGTATGTGTGTGTATGCATGTATGGTGTGATGCATGTATGTGATGTATGTTGCCCCGTATTGTATTGGGGGATGCCCGTGTGTATGTATTTATTTGTGTTACAAATATCCACAAAATTACCTCATTTCCCTCATAAAACATAATCCTGCCTGTGTGTCTGTTTGGCTATGTTCACACGGTGTATTGTGACGTGTACAGAACGTGCTGAAATTTACACTGTGTGCTTCAGGAGCTCGCGCTGATCAACACGTTTCTCGAAGCACGGGGATGGGGGGGATAACAGCCTGCCAGCTCCATAGACATGCATTGAATGTCACTTATCTCCCGCGCATACAATACGATCGTATTGTACGCATGGGGAGAGGACGTGTAATCCACAGTTCTCTATGGAGAGCTATGGATTACTGCAATTATGCCATGTGAACATACCCTTAGACATGTAAAACTATGACCTGATGATGAATTATATTTGAATATATTTTTTTTATATCTGTCATTTAGTCAGGGTTACGTATGATTTTAGCTGCTGCACCAGACTAAGGCTTGTTCACATTTGCGTAAACCGCGGGGCGCATTTCTTTGCCGTATTTGCGCTTCAATACGCCCGACATGTGCGCCGCAATTACTGTATATTCATTAGTTCTCACAGGGGCTATGAATTACATCTCATCTCTCCCGTGTGTACAATACACACATATTGCACAACGGGGGAGAGAAGTGACGTCACTTACAGCACTGATAGTGGAAGTGAATGGACCGCCCCCCCACCGCCCCCCACATACCTGGAAATACACGCTGAACAGTATGTACTTCCAACACACACGGTGTACTGCCCTAAGGGTATGTTCACACATTGCATGGTGGCACGGACCTGTGCACACCGCTATACGCCTGCTCTTGGAAGTACGTGCTCTCCAGCGTGTAGTTTCAGCAGCGCTCCGGCCACCTCCCATCCATCTTCACTTTCCACTGAATAAATGCGGCAGGTCACTTATTTTTACGGTGCGGGTTCTGTGTGCAGGGAAAAACAGGTAATCATAGCCCTCACTGCTATGATTTTACCGTATTTGTGGGGCGCACTTTAGGCGCATTACAGCACAGCTATACCCACAAATACGCTGTGTATGATCACACGATTATATGTTGGTCCGTACTTTGACGGGTAATTGCGCTTCAATGCACCTGAAGTACGGGCCGACATTATGGTAACTCATAGCTGTCACTGAGAGTAACGATTACCTGTTCTGGTGAGAATAAATATTAGTGGGAGCTTCAAAGGAACGCACTGGCCACAGTTTTTTCTCTGTAAAAACACATGCCGCGGTTCATGGGGCGTAAAAAAACACTGTGTGAAAACCCGCCCTTCTGAGCAAAACACAACACAGGGCCCGGGCCCCGGATGTTTTGGGACCCTAGCAACGCCCCTGGCCCCAACTATCTAATGACAGTAAACTGAAAGAGCAAAATTAGAAGTAATAGTATAAGATATGGATAATAGTGCCATATATCCGAGAACCCACATATTAGTGCTAGATAGCAGAAACCCTCCCCCAATTTGTTATTCTGTAAAAATAGATAAAATTTACTCTGCCCCTGAATTCCCCTTTACAATTGTTATGGCTATGTTTACACCCATGGAAAAACTTTTTTTTTTACTTCCACATGACATTAGAGACAAGCAGAAGCATAGTAGAGTCTAACAGCCTCTTACTGCACCATTTTTCATTTTGGCGATCTTCTTTATCTCCGGAGGTCTCTCAAAACAAGAATGACGTCCATTTAAATTATTTACTAGTATGTGTTCTCAGATGGCTGCGGAGTCCGATCCTGTTGCCACAGATCTCTGAACAGTGGGGGCAAGGGTTCCATTTGGAAGTTGCTTTTGCAGGTCTGGGTTATTCTTTCTCTCATTTTGTTGTTCTCTTTTGTCTTCCTCATTGCACAGATGGTCGATCTGAAAATTCTCAATTACTTGATGGGGCATAGAGGACAACTAATGCCCAAGATTTCCCAGCTAACAATAGTTTCCACTGGTCTGTTTGGGTTTCCTGGCCTTGGCTCACTTGGGAGTAGAGAACTTGTCTGGAGAGCAGAGTTGGGTTTGCAAGATCATACATTATATACTGGACATCTTTGCTTCTGTAATGACAGTGGAATTGGTGCGATGATGCTCCCATTTTACTCAGAATCTACCACAGGCAGCATTAGTGGAATCTTTCAAGAGTCCTCAGGTAGCAATGGTAGGTAACCAAATGCTCGCTGATGAACAGAACAATGATGACACAAACAGCTCTATAGACCATTAGCTTGGTTTCCTTCTTAAGATAATGGTTCTCAAAAACCCGATATAGCAGTTTCCTTGAAGACATACTCTCAGTAATGCTGTTGTAGAACTTCCTACACAATGGTTGCCTTCTGGGGTAAGAAGGTTCTCAAAGTAGGGGAAGTGCTTAAGAACTTCTGGAGTTTCTCTAGCGAGAAAGTCATGATCTGGAGTCATGATATAGTAGCATACATAGGGTCAAATATTTGGGAAATTATTGAACCACCTGTTAATATGTACTAGCCACTCAGATTGGTCAGAAGTCTATTTTCTATCCCAATATATTATACTGCCCAGTTTCTTCTGAGATGATTACTATATACTTGAAAAAACATGTGGATTTTTTTCAGTTTTTCTTCTAGTTTAATCATTTTTGTATTACCACAGATTAAATGGGTTGTCTCACTACAAGGATTGTTTTTAATGTGAAAGATCTTACAAAAACAAGTCACTTAGCATTATGTGTCCATTAACAATGCCCTACCTATTCTGAGATATCCCCTCTTGTATGGGTTGCATTAGCTCCTTAGGTAAGTATAGCTACTGACCTCTTCGATCTCTCCTGATAGGTTGCCAGTGCTGGTTGCTATAGCTACAGACCTGGTGTCCTCAGCAGCTCATCACTGCAGGCCAGTAGTAGCCAGTAGAAGCCACTGAAACCAGTAAACACACGCCTGAGTTCAAAAATGAAACAGCGAAAACAAGGCTGAGGTAAGATGAATCGAGGGAGTGAGACAACCCCTTTAAGGTTTTATTAATATGGATGTGAATGAAAACTTGAAACAGATCAATAACTTAACGCCAATTGATAACATAAAATAATACATTATAGATGTATGATGTCTAGCAGTTCACCGTATACACATTGTGAAATTATTGCATCTTGGCTTGGTGTGTATCTGCAGACTGGTCACAGTGCCCATGCTAACAGCTGTCCACTGCTGGAAGCCCCTAAAATGGGCATTTGAATATCAGAATTGGGCCATAGAGCAAAGGAAGAAGGAGGCCTAGTCTGGTGAATCACATTTCCATTCTGTGCATTTACTTTGGGCAGAGGTAGCCCAGGATGCACTATAGGAAGAAAGCAAGCTGTCAGAGACAGTTTGATGCTTTGGGCAATGTTATGCTGAGATACCTTGAGTTAGGCAACATGTGGATGTTACTTTTACATGTACCACCCACCTAAACATTGTTCCGGGACAACTAAACCCCTTTATGATGATAATATTCTCTATTTCACCACATTCACTGCATTCCCCGCTGCTGATCTCTGCAGCTCCACTGCCACCAATGTCTGCCACAGTCAGTGGCTTCAGGGCACCGTCTCATGACGATGCCTTCAGTGCTACTTCTGTTTCAGCAGTCATTCGGCAGTAGGAGGTTCTAAAAGTCTTTCAGGAGTATGGGAGGTCTCCCCTATTTGCTGGAGTCTCTCTCATGGTCCAGGAGAGTTGGCAAGTATGGATTTTTCTAGAAGGAGCCATTGTTTGTTGCTCCAATAATCAGAGACTGCAGGCACGGCTGAGGCCGATCAACCATGGACCCACAGACCTGACACAGCTAGGCCAACCTTTCAAATCCCGATGCCAGGTGTTTTTATCCCCAACCTGGAGATTACATATTTGCTACAGCTTGCTAAACAATTTAGAAAATTAAAAGCAGCATCCTGTTAATAAAGGTAGTTTCAATGCAGTTCTCTGCTTCAACAGAAAAAACTGAATCAAACCCCCAAATGGCACTGTTTTAATACACCCAAAGCATTCAAGCATTTGTGAATTAGCAAATTATTTAGCTTAAGCTTTTTTCTAGGCTCTGTGTGCTTTTTTATGCCGTTTTCCTAGCATTTTTGCAAAAAGAGTTTGTCTTGTTACATGCATTTTTTGATTGTGTCTGTTTCTGGTGCACTTTTTCATTGCAGATCAAATGATTCACCAAATACTAATATATTGCAGGAAAGTGTGCAATGACATCTGTGTTATTACACCTGCCTCTGGCAGGTGTAATAGGGGCTGCAAGATGGCAGACCTTCCTTAGGCTCCCTGCTGCTATGGCTACTGGTGATTGTGTCGCGGGGATCCAATCGGAGGATTAAAGAGTATGTTCTCTCCTAGATAACTGCCTAGGTGTCGCAGTCGCATGGACCACAGCATCTAAAGCCAGGATTAGAGTTATGTTCTGTCTTGGCCGCTAAAGGCAGGTATCATCTGTTACTTACTGCTGACATCTGCCGTGCAACAAGCTGGCTTAGCTTTTACAAGAATGAGGTGCTGACCTAGGTGGTCACCTACCTTTGACTACCTATCATCCTGGCCCTGGGAAAAGTCATAATCTGTTGTACTACAACAATAAAATAGATGCAATTGCAATCTCACCTACAAATCTAACATTTAATTGTGAGCTTCCAAGCAGAATTGATAAAGAATATTACTACTCTTGTGTCAAATAATGTTATTTCATTATATATGGATTAGAAATTGTACTATTGGACTATTTACTTTAAAACACAATCTGACAGTCTTATCAGTTTGACGATAGCCACTATTATTTTCCAGTCTTTTCATTGTACTAGGCATAAAACACAAGTTTAGTATTTTCCATTTCTTGATGTAAATTTACGGTATTTATGCAAACAAGAAATATAGTGACAGCAGAGCATTTTTCCCACAAATGTGCCACCTTATGAGCACATTCGGTCACAGATGTCCATTATGCAATTGGAAAATGCCGGCATCTGTGGTGTCAGTACAAAACATGGCACTTCAGTGTCCTGTCACTTGAAAATGCTTTTAAGCCACTTATAATACCTTGTAAGAATAGTCATTAGTTTCATATCTAGAATGAAACTTTTTTCACCAGTTGATTTCTGCTCGTGGATACCATATAAAAATGTTTCTCTATAATGCCAGGTCTTTGTAGATCTTCAAGCTTCTTTACAGCTTTTTCAGGATTAGTGTTGCGCTTCAGATTTGAGTCAATTTCTACATGAATCTAAGTGCTTCGGTTTGGGTTGGCCCAAACTGATTATTGGTGAAATTCAGAACAGGCATTGGAAAAAACAGGTGCTGTATGTTTCTACGATAGGAGCACCAAGAACAAGACCTACTGAGTTTGGCAACCTTGGTAAGCATGCCTTATGCCATACCTGCCAATCCTGCTATTTTTTTTAGGAGAGTTCTGGTAACAAGGACACAAAAGAGATGGGACTGTTGCAAGATCTGCCCTCAAAAATTAGGGTTACCAGACAGATTGGGGGCATTCCCCGGTGGATCAGGGTCCCATTACTGAAAATGGCTAAAATCTCCTGGAATAGGGATATAAACACTGGCCAGTATGCTTCATACATAAGTTGTTTAAGGGGTTTTAGGTGTTAACTTACTTGTTCGACAATGCGAAAATCCAGATGTGGCCTAACTTCAAGTCCAATATCACTTCCTGTTACTTCAAGATAAGGTACCTGGAATTGGCCATGGGTCTATATTGAAGAAACAGCAAATTATGTTGCATGTGACATTTAGGGCCACATGTATGAAAACTGTCTAGGTCTAAAATTCACTTTGCTGCCCATAGCAACCAATCAGAGCGGCCCTTTAATTTCATATGGTGCTCTGGAAAAATTAAAGGGGCGCTCTTATTGGTTGCTATGGGAAACAAAGTGAAATTTAGACCTAGACTGTTTTCATACATGTGGCCCATAATGTTACTTCCAGTTACCATAACACTGGGCATGTGTTGAAGTTACAGGAAGTGATGTCCAATGGATTGAAAGTTAGGCAGCAACAATGGCAATGTATCACCGGACTGTTAAGTTAACCCCTAAAACCCATTACGCTAACACCTAAAACTGTTAAGTTAACTCCTAAAACAATACTAACCCAATTTCAGGAACAATGCAAACCCAAATTTTTTCGCAAGTTTAGTTGAACCTGTGCCAAACTGAATTGGGCCACTTTTGATCAACAACGTTAATGCTTTTTTTGATTCTAGCTATTCTAGCTATCCATTATGTGGCCCTTTTTCTGCTTTCTCCTTTCTTTTTCAAACATACCAGTGGAAAAGAGGGTAAAAAACAAATAACTTTACAGAAAATTTTAAACTTCTGGAATATACATTGTGATGCTGAGGCTGCACAGGATATGTGTGGGATATGGGATTGTATGCCACGGCAGGGAAAATAGATTTTTGTGAAATCTGGTAACTGGTACAGGAATCTGGAGAGAAGGGTGGATTTCACTTCTAATTGGACTTTTAATATATCCTATGCCTTTTCCTTTTTTTTCATAAGATAAGCATGGGCACTTGGGCAAATGTGCATGTTCATGGTAGAATAGCCATCAAATACATCTAATATATAGCTAGAATTTTAGGAGCAGTGCTTAGAAGTATGAGGCACCAAGAAGTGTGGAGATACACCATACAGAGCCACATGAACTACATTACGGTTTTGTATTATGAACTCTCATTATAGTCCGTTGATGGCGTCTCCACACTACGTGCCAATGAGATCTGAGAATTATGATCGTTTTGAGAAGAACTACATTATTCTTGTATTGTTTATGGGAAATTGGACTCTCACCTTCACATAAATATTTTATACGCAGGAAGCTGGCTTTGCATTGTGCTATGGTTTTACATGTGCCGCTGTAGTACAAGATGCTTGATGCCCAACTACTGCAGGTAATAGCAATCTTTGTCTCTTACTTCAACAGTTGTATCCCACTGGGAACATTTTATAGCATTACATTAACAACCATTAATGCTTTTCCTACTTGACGAAGGGATTGTTTATCATGTAATAATAGAGCCAGAATTTGCCGCTTACAGAACTGCAGTTATTACGGTTGAATGTGAGTTTAAAATAAAACCCTAATAGAGCAATCAACAGTCTACATGCAAGTGAATCTGCTAGTAAATTAGCAGTAGCTATGGAGACAGTAGCAAGTCATCAAATTGCTGGGTAATTATATGACATTGCATCGTGATCTGCCAATGGAAATGTCTAATTTTAACATTGCAAAGTCACAGCTAAAAAAGGGGAATGCTGTTCTTATCTGAGAAAAGCAAGAAAATTACTAATAGATCTTTATATACAGATAGTTCGCGACTCCCATGTTCTGACACATGTACCTTTGTATTCAGTTTATACAGCTTGCCTTATTATTTTGGATAATTCAGATTTATGCAGTTAGAGCTGATATTAGGCTTTGTTCATACCTGTGTTTTTGTATTCATTATAAGCAAAAATCATGACACAGTGCTAGATCCGTTGCACAATGGACATTGCTGTGATACTTTACAACCCCTGTTGACCTATAATAGGGTCTACCAGGTCCACCATGATGTGGGTAAATTTTGAGAGGTAGAATGGTATTGTATGCGGACCGAAGGTATAATTGTGGCTTTGACACCAGGGCCGTTCCTAGGGGCGGGCACCGGGGATCTGGTCACCCCAGGGGGGTGCCCCGGACACCTGCCCCGCCCGCCCGAAGATTAGCTCCTGACTCTGCACTCTCCGCGCAGAGTCAGTTAGTCAGTGGTTTACAGGGAAGAGGCTGGTCGCATCATTTGGGTGAGCGCTGTTCTTACAGAGGGTGGCAGGGGGCGTGACGCACGGCTTTCACCACGCCCCATGCAACGCTGGATCTCCTCGGTCGGCAGCCTCTGCCGGCCCAGGAGATCTCGGGACCTCCGTGACAGCGCAAGCGGCGTGATGATGTCACACTGCTTACACTATACACCAGCTCCTGGGCCGGCTGTGGGGACCAGGGCGGAGAGGTGAGTATGTTTTTTTTGTTTTACGATGATTAGTTGCGGGGGAGCATATTAATGGCTAGAGGGGGGCTACTACCTGGCTACAGGGTGCTACTACCTAGCTACAGGAGGCTGCTACAGGAGGCTACTACAGGGGGGCTACTACAGGGGGGCTACTACAGGGGGGCTACTAGATGGCTACAGAGGGCTACTAAATGGGAACTACTACATGGGGACTACTACCTGGCTACAGGGGGGCAACTACATGGGGGCTACTACCTGGCTACAGGGGGCTACAACAAGGCTACAGGGGGGCTACTACCTGGCTACAGAAGGCAATTACCTGGCTACGGGGGGGGGGGGCTACTACCTGGCTATGGGGGGCTACTACCTGGCTATGAGGGGCTACTACATGGGGGCTACTACCCGGCTCCAGGGGGCTGCTACATGGGGGCTACTACCTAGCTACAGGAGGCTGCTACAGGATGCTACTACAAGGGGGCTACTACCGGTCTACCGGGGGATACAACCTGGGGGCTACTACATGTTAAGGCTTTTTGTATATTTAGTTGATAGTGATGCACACTGTGTCGCATTGTGGCACATTATGTTACGGAGGAGGGGATATCTTCACCTTGCCCTGAGTGCAATTTAGCCTAGGAACGGCTCTGTTTGACACAGACATGAACAATGTTTAAATTACATTCTGAAGCATAGAAGATTTACAGCAGAAAAAGATCACATGGAACCATGACCTACAAAGCTTTCCATAACCTCTTCCCTCCATATATCTCTGCCTTAATTTACAGATATCTCCCCTCACTCAATCTCCGCTCCTCACAGGACCTTCTTCTCTGCTCTTCTCTTGTCAGCTCCTCACACAACCGTCTCCAAGATTTCTCTCGTACCTCCCCCATACTCTGGAACTCACTGCCCCAACACCTCAGACTCTCCTCCACTTTCAACCGCTTCAAAAGCAACTTGAAAACCAATCTCTTCAGGATAGCCTATAACCTACAACCTATAACGTACAATAACCCCGCTATCACTATACCCTCCACAAACATGTCTGCACCTCACCTCCTGTCTCTTTCCCTCTGTACCAGTTGTTAGTCACATATTGTCACCATTGTACTTGTTTGACTTATATTATATATGTAACCAACTTGAATGTACAGCGCCCTGGAATTAATGGCACTCTAAAATAAATAATAATAATGGTCCATCTCTCTGCCTTTGAATTATTATTTTTTTCTTTGGTGACAGATGGGTGACTCTTCCTTATGGAAATGTTTGTGGCTTGGCTTAAATCCCCAGCCATTTTCTATGTCTCAAATGTGACTGTAAAGGCAGCTACCTCCAGTAGGTGGCACCAGAGACATAGCTCTCTTCCCTAGAACTTATTTGCATATTGCATTTTCCCAGGGAGCATTTCATGGCCTACAACTCTCCTATACCTTTATTGCACTCTATTCAAGTAGAAAATTTTGTGCTGAACATCTTCCACCATTTTTTTGAGCATGTCTTTGCACTTGGTCTATAAAGGGTAGTTAGTGAAATATTCGTGCACATAGCTGTAAGAGATTTGATAAGCAAAATGAATGAGAATTTTGTTTCAAGTTGCCCAAACTGTAAAGTACATGGCACTCATTTTAGATATTTGTTTGTAGCCTCATTGATGTTGTGTGTTTTTTTTTTCTTTTTAGGCCTCGTTCACACGGCTTATTTTGGCGCGGATTGGTGCCGTACTCCGCGCCGGATTTGCGCTGCAGTACGGCGCCAATCCATCGGAGTCATTACGGTAATCCACTGCTCTCATAGAGAACAGTGGATTCCGTCGCTCCTTCCCGCTCGGCGAATCCGCCGGGCGGGGAGAAAGTGACATGCACATTATCCAGGCGCAATACGCGCAGTGGATAATGCAAGTCTATGGGGCCGGGGAGCGGCGCCCCCGCCGCGCTCCGGCCCGCCTCCGTCCCGCCCCTTATTCACGGCGGATTTGTGAACACGGCCTTAAGAACTTTCACAGTTTACTTGCATGATTTAATGCTATGTTTTTCCTGTTAGAACAAGCAAATAGATCACACAAAAGCCACTGGCAATTTTTTTTTCTGCTATGAAGTAGTGGAAGGAGCAATTGATATAGTTTTATGAATATTTAGAAAGTGTATTCTCAGAATTGAATGTGATTAGTCTGGAGAAAATCAATTTACTGTAAAAGAGCATTTCTACCCCAAACTTAGCCCTTTTTTATTAAGTTTAAAGTCAGAATAATTTCTAAAGTTATTAACTGTAAATAACTCAATTTGACAACTGCTAGCATGCTGCTGTGATGAAAGTGTATTCTAGAAGGCCCCATTGCGATTTATCGATGTGGAAACTTCAGAGCATTACGGGTTATTAATGTGAGAGGTGAACATCGGCAATTAAACTGTGCGAAGGTGGACCGTCTAAAACAGGGGTGGGCAATTAATTTTCCTATTGGGCCACATGAGAAACTGGAATGGTTTTAGAGGGCCACACTAACAAAAAAAAAAAATAGGTGGAGCGGGGAAAAACTCGTTTTTAGGGTTTATTTTTGTGGAAACTTACTACGTGATATTAATGACACGTTATCTGTATTTTGTGGGTCAGTAGAAGTCCGTCAATAATAGATTTATAAAGAGTGTTTAATAGTTTTTTTCTTAGACCAATAACCTCTTCTGTCAGCCAAGTTGTGTCAGGGATAAGTTGTTATGGGGTTAGGGTTTTTATTTGTATCATTTTCCATTTTAGGGCGCATATGACTTTTCCATCTTTCATTCCAACCTTATAGAAATAGTTTGGTGACTGACCCAAAGACACAATTCAGACATTTTTTATGGCGGTAACATTTAAAAATAATGTATTTTTAAACCTTTTTTTTCCTGTCTCACTAGGGTATACAAGTGATGGCTAGTACAATATACTATGGTACCTGTGTACTACAGTATATTGTCATTCCAGCGATCCCCTATTGCACGTTGCCTCTGGCAACAAGTAGCATAGGTAGGTAGCTAGGTTAGGTAGGTCGCCCTTAAGTAGAGTAAACCATACATCCTGAAAAACTTTCTGCAAATGTAATCAGAGCACCCGTTTCATTCTTTCAGAGCACTAGATGAAATGTAAAGCAACAAGGAAAGTCTTAGACCAAGACAGTTTTTATACATGTGGCCCTATGTGTCCACCTCACATGACTACAGTGTAACAAGTGAAGGTTGTGTTCCCCTCACCTGCTCCTGGGAGATGGATGGCGGACGACCTTCGGGACATCTTGCCACTAGCGTAATTAACGTCTCTTTCAGGGAAACCACCAGAGCCCCAATGTCACCCGACAGTGCATGGATCAGGTACCAGCGCAGGAAGCAGTTGTTGTCTTCCCCTTGTTTTTTTCCTTTCGGTCCAGACCACCATGATGACTTCTCCCGGCCACGACTTGTCTCTGCAGAATTTACTGAACCATTTTCGAATCCTAACTTTTTCAGCAGCTCGCTAATTAGAAGTATGTATGTCCCCTCAGTTGGGTAGTTCTATAGCTCCCCTCATCAGTTAGGTCAGCATATATAGGCCCCCTCACTTAGGCAGGTACATAGGCCCCCTCACTTAGGCTGGTACATAGGCCCCCTCACTTAGGCTGGTACATAGGCCCCCTCACTTAGGCTGGTACATAGGCCCCCTCATTTCGGCTGGTATATAGGCCCCCTCACTTAGGCTGGTCTATAGGCCCCTCACATAGCCAGGTAGGTGTAATGTCCCCTCACGTAGCCAGGTAGGTGGACTGGCCCCTGATGGTCCTCCGGCAGCTCCTCGGCCGCACAACAGAGTGACGGCTGGGCGGCCGAGGAGAGGCAGCAGTGCGATGACCTCACTTCATTGCGCCGCTGCCCACACAACCACCGAGCGGCTACCTGGCCGCGGAAGGCCATCCGCTCTACTATTAGTATGGTCCAAAGCAGACCTGGGAATTGTACGGGCCACGGGACGTACGATTCCCAGGTCTGGTCTAAAACAACAGTTTGCGAACCCTATTGTATATGGGGCTCTGAAGCAGACAGATGGTCATTGCAGGTGGTCATTGGCAGAAAAGGCTTCAATTTCAGAGCAGTGTTGGAATCGGCCCTCTGCTGATTGGTAAAGAGATGCCTTCTCTGAGTCACGTTTTTTGCTTCATCAAATGGATGGATGGAGGTAAGAAGCGGAGAACATGGCAGCATCATGGGAATGTGTCCCATCTAATGGAGTAGAACGCCAGGTTTGTGGCTCCTCTGGGCCACCAAGACCATAGATGCTATAACCCGCAGTGATAGCCGAAGTGCAGGACAAGACAGCAGGTGCTGGCACAGGTGACAGGACACAGCAGGTGTAGCCGTAAGCAGCTAATGCAGTCCCAGGCAGGTAGCAGATTTGCTACAGCGGCAGATACAGCAGCAGGTTTAACAGACTGGTGCAGTGGCAGGTATACAGCAGGTAGCAATACAGCAGCCAGGGGTCAAGCTCTGTGTATGTAGACAACAATGAACTGATTCTGGAGCAAGGCCAGGAAGTTCCTTAAATAGCCATGGGTCACAGGTCAAGAGGCAGGAAATTGTGACCCTTTCCCGCTAAATAGCAGAAGACTGCCGCGTGCGCCCTAGAGGGCACTCGTGCGTGTACAGGCAACCCCGGGGACAGGTGCAAGAAGCAGCGAAGATTGAGTATGAGCTGCAGGCAGACGCCGCAACAGGGACAGGTGCCAGGACAGGTAAGTACATGCCAGCAGCGGACACCGGCGGCGGCACTCGGGACACAGCATGGGCTGCAGCAGAAGCATGGGCATGACTGCGGTCCATGACAGGGACCGCGGCATGCACCATAACAGAAAGGGGAATGTTTTCATGGCATTATGGGCCCACTTATCCATGTGAACTATCAACTGCTTTATGTATAAATCCATCCTTGCCGACCAAGTACACCTATACATGCTGATTGTCTTCCCTGGGATGGATGGAATCTTCCGGCAAGACAATGTGACATACCATGTTCTGTCCAACATTAGTTGAACGAGCATGACTAAGACTTCCAAATACTACCTTGGCCTACTAATTCCACAAACTAAAACTCGATTGAGCATCTGTTGGATCTCCTCAATCATCACAATTACTTTATGGTTCCTCCCCCATGCCCACCAGCAGCTGTGGGATGCAATCAGCATGGCTCCAGATACCTATGAAAAGCTACTGGGACATTATGCATTATGGAGTCACTCCCAGCCCGTCTAGATGCTGTCTGTGCAGTTACTCTAGAGACTAGCTGGCGGTCATAATAATGTGACTACACGGTGTAGTTTAAAGCTTTATTCAGAGCTGTGTGCACATGGCCTGTATGGAGGCAGACATATTCCTTGCAGTTCCTTACTATTGATATATACCTTGTTTACCCAAAAATAAGACAGTGTCTTATATTAATTTTGGAATGTGTATGTAAATTGCTGCCACACCAGTGTGCACCTATGCTCATTTTTTTCAAAAAGGTTTTTTGGATGTGCAAAACCATATATTGTTTCTAGCTTGTGTAAGGAGGAGTGGCTGCCTCCACCCACCTTCACAGGTTTTTAAATCAACGCAGTGTACTTAGAAGCTGGTGCCTTCACTCCCTGAAGTATGGAAGTCTGAACAGTCCCCAAAAGAGAGGTAACAATAGTGTAGGACCCCCCTGCTTGAGGTCCCGTTGAAGTTTGGGAAAGGTGGGATTAAGCAGTTTTGATCAAAAATGTGAACTAAGAACCTCAAAAATTTTTCATGTATCCTAGATAGCAGAAATGCTTTTTCAAAAATTCCTTTGTCCCCTTTGATAGTTTCTTTAGTAGATAGTGTGCTGCTGTTATTGGAATATGTATGTATGTTGCTGCCACACCAGTGTGCACCTATGCTCATTATTTTCAAAAAGGGTTTTTGGATGTGCAAAACCATATATTGTTTCTAGCTTATATTAATTTTTGCTCCTAAAGATGAGCTAAGACTTATTTTTAGGGGATGTCTTATTTTTCCACGAACAAGAATTTACATTTATTGTTGAACAAAAATTAACATGTATTAATATACTTTAGTGATTTCATCAGCATAATCAGCCAAACTCTGAACTGCATAAAAAAAAACATTAGGTCTTGTTTTCAGGGGATGTCTTATTTTCGGGGGAACAGAGTAGACACTCACTGGGCTGCTGTTCACTGCCTCTATACTGTGCAGTATTGAGAAGCAATGCTTCGAAGTGGAGAACTTATCTATAATATGCATTGCAATAAAGTATTGTATGTGTAGAATCTCTGGGCACCCTATGAAGACAATTTTATCTGGATGTCAAAGAAAGTTTAGCTTTAATAACTTTCATGCGATTTAATCTGCACAGCTCTGTGATAAAAATAACCCATAAAGTCCTTCACATTGCATTTGCATAATTTTTGCAAGCCAAATTAAATGAAAGAATCCTGTATGTGTACAGTGATGGAAGTAATACAGCTATTATAATAGGTTCACACATGACACTGAGCCATAAATCAGGTTTGACCTAGATATCCATTCTGCCATAAAATACTAGTTTGAATCACTAAAGGGCTAACCTCATTTTACTGTATAGAACGTCAGTGTATTAAGAGAATATGCACTATTAGCTGTGCATTACTCCTCCATGCATCTTAATTAGGGAATCCTGACCTTTACAGGTTCTACATTCCATTGGGTTAGCACCATGATTGCTTTAGTAGAATTAATGAATTCTTTACTGTTAGAGCGGTGAGACTGTGGAACTCTCTGCCAGAGGAAATTGTCATGGTGAATTTACTAACAGAGTTCAAGAAGGGCTTGGATGCATTTCTGGAGCGGGATAATATAACAAGTTATAGTGACTAGGATTCTGGAGAAGGGTCTGGATACATTTCTAGATGTAATAATAGAACAAGTTATAGTGACTGGGATTCTGGAGAAGGGTCTGGATACAGTTCTAGATGTAATATAACAATTTATAGTGACCAGGATTCTGTAGAAGGGTTGGATATATTTCTAGATGTAATAATCTAAAAAGTTATGTGGGCCAGGATTCTGGAGAAGGGGTTCTAGAGACATTTCTAGATGTAATAATATAACAAGTTTATAGTGCCAGGATTTGGGAAGGGTCTAGAGACATTTCTAGATGTAATAATATAACAAGTTATAGTGACTAGGATTCTGAAGAAGGGTCTGGATACAGTTGTAGATGTAATATAACAAGTTATAGTGACCAGGATTCTGGAGAAGGGTGTAGAGACATTTCTAGATGTAATAATATAACAAGTTATAGTGACCAGGATTCTGGAGAAGGGTCTAGATATATTTCTAGATGTAATAATATAACAAGTTATAGTGACCAGGGTTCTGGAGGGAAAGGGGCTATGAGGACATTTTCTAGATGTAATATATAAACAAGTTATAGTGACTAGGATTCTGAAGAAGGGTCTGGAACAGTTCTAGATGTTTAATATAACAAGTTATAGTGACCAGGATTCTGGGAAGGGTCTAGAGCATTTCTAGATGTAATAATATAACAAGTTATAGTGACCAGGTTCTGGAGAAGGGTCTAGAGATATTTCTAGATGTAATAATTTTAACAAGTTATAGTGACCAGGATTCTGGAGAAGGGTCTGGGGCACATTTCTAGATTAAAAAATATAACAAGTTATAGGAACTTGGGTTCTGGAGTAGGGTCGTGATCCGGGATTTATTCCGATTGCCAGATTGGAGTCAGGAAGGAATTTTTACCCTAGCATGAGGACAATTGGCTTCTACCTCTTGGGGGTTTTTGCCTTCCTCTGGATCAACACTTTAACACTTTAGAAACACTTTAGGCTGAACTGGATGGACGTCGGTCTTTTTTCATCCTGACAAACTATGAATGTCTGCTTTGTTGCCTACTGCGATGGATTAGCCCATTTATTTTATATGCACAGAAATATATTCCATCACTAGTACAAGTAACAACACTAATTACTTTGACCACTTCTATAAATGAATCATGTAATGATTAAGGAATACCTATAAGGTAAATAAAGGATTACCGCCTTGGATCATTTTATCTGCCTCTTCAGGCACATTAAATCCTCTTGTTGCAGACACAAATACAGAATATTGATATGTCCTTTGACCTCTATCTCCAGCCCCCCAATAACCGTTAGGCTATGTTCACACGGCTTAAAATGGGCCGTAATTCGGTCCGTAATTACGCGCCGGAGTGCGCAAATTACGGGCTGAAAACGGCCCAGTCATTACGGTAATCCACAGTTCTCATAGAGAACTATGGGTTATGTCTCCTCTCCCTGCTCGGCAAATCCGACGGGCGGGGAGATAAGCGACATGTGTATTACCAGCGGCGTATATGTGCCGCTAGTAATGATTGTCTATGGGCCGGCGAAGTGCCGGCCCCCCGCTCCCTCCCCAGCATCCGCCCCGCCCCCGGCCACACGGCGTAATTGCGGGGCGTAATTACGTCCCGCAGTTAAGCCGTGTGAACATAGCCTTAAAGAAAACTAGCCAATCTTTATTGTAGAATAGTAAAATCCTTGTTTACAGCAAGGACCGCTAGCTGGCGTGAAACGTGTTAGAAAGCATGTATCTATTTTTTATGGATTTTACAATAAAGTTTTGCTACCTTTTATGTGGATGGAGTGCCAACATTGTTTTCTTTAAGAATTCAAGATGGCAACGGCTGAAGAAGTCCACAGCCAGCTCTGAGCACCCTTCAAGATATACACACCAAGACTGTGGTAAGCACTTTTCAATCAGTGTGTTGGACTGCATATAATACTGTATATTGCCAAAAACCTTTACTTATTTCCTCTCCAAATGGAGAAAGAGGCATTTTTCTCCAATAAGATAAATTAGAAAGCCATAAGTAAAAAGTCACAATTTTGCCCTCTGGCTGTTAATTGTAAATTATATAATACTAATAATAGTAATAATATTAATAATCTTACATTTATAGATGACTAGAGAACAGTGGCATAGCTATAGGGGTTGAAGTGGTCACATTTGCGATCGGGCTCATGAGGTAAGAACGCCTCCTTACCACATAGCTGCATCACTGGGTCATATAGACGGAGGCAGTGTCTGCACAGTGCAGGCAGCACCAGCTCAGGTAGAATTGCTGGGTTCAGAGCTAGCTGCGATGACAGATGTTTAACCCCCTAGAGGTCATGGCGATGTGGGTGATTGACAAAGGGAAGGGTCTAACCATAGGCACCGGCAAACGCGTTCACGGGGTGCCAGTGCTTGCCATGGCAACCGTAGGCCAAATAATAGCTTCCTGGCTTGCCACGTATAGAAGCCTATTAGACCCTGCCAGACACAGATAAGTGATATGTCATATCTATGTGGCCAGCGGTCTGCTGGCCCCCCGCGCCTCGGGAGTACGCGCTGATCAGAGCGAGCTCCCGAAACACACGGTCTACTGCTGCGCATACAGTACTCCTGAGGCGCGGGGGGCTAGCAGACCGCCGGCCACATAGACATGACGTCACTTATCTCCCCGCACGTACAATACGATTGGCGTAATCCATAGTTCTCTATGAGAGCTATGGATTACCGTAATTGCGACACACATCTCGCCGCATATAAAGTGCAAATACGGACCGAAATGCGTGCCGCAATTACGCCGTGTGAACAAAGCCTAATGCATAATACGTACATTGTTGTATTGCTATGTACTATAAAGTGAGCGCATGGTTCCAGCGAAAAAAGTGAAAGAAAAGTATTTTTAAGAATGAATAATACATAAAAAGCAAACGCAAACACCTTGTTTGTCCAATAAAAATATACTTCAACTAGTTTAAAAAAAATGTAAAAAAGGTACCTAGATTGGATATTGCTGCGGCCATAATACTCCGATCTATAAAATTATCGTGTTATTAAATCTTTCGGGTAAATGCTGCTAAAATAAATAAATAGATTAAAAAAGAAAGTGCCAGGATTAAATTTTTCTGTTCTTCCAACCTAAAAAAAGTGATCAAAAACTTTTAAGTGCCCCATTATGATACCAAAGAAAATATCAATTTATCCCACAAATAAAAAGCCTTCACAGGCTCCATCCACAGAAAAATAAGTAATGGCTCTGAGAATATTGTGATATAAAAAGGTTTTGGTTTTTTTAAACTTTTTTTGTGGCAAATGATTTACTTGAGGCGATGATTGTAAAAAAATAAGTGGTGTGGCCTATAAAAGAGTGTATCATGTAAAATGGGCGTATCATTATCTTTTCTTTAGATAATGATGCCCAGTGAAAATGAGGAAAAAAAGTTATGCTTACCCACCTGTCCCTCGCTGCTGCTGGTCTGGAGCTCCTCAGTATCTGCTCGTCTTCACTTCCAGGGTCTCATCCCAACAGACAGGAGAGGCTTACATTTCATTCTAAGTGAATTGAACAGTGTGGGACAGGTAGATATCCTGGTCCTATTTGATGTTAATTTTCTTCCACTGGACTCTTTTTTAAAGAGAAAAATTTCGCGGCAAATTAAACAAATCCTCATGCCGTGGGAACCTGTTGTTAAAAAGCATTGGTCCGCAGCTGTGAGGAGCCCTTGACTGGGGGGAAAGGAGAAGGTCTTAGATCATTAGTAGAACATAGAGTCCAGGTAGGGTGGTAGACAGATGAGGGAGCAGATATAAAGGGGTGCAGCACTGTGTAGAGCTTTTTGGGTGAGAATGATAATTTTTAATTGTATTCTGCAGTGAATGGGAAAAAAAACCAGGAGGGGGAAATTGGCACAGGGTAGAGGCACGGTGAAAAAAGTTTAAAAGCGGGTTAGACATCCGAATAGATAGGTGGAAGAGTTTGGAGAATGAAAGACTGAAATGTAAGAAGAGTAATTAAGAAAAAAAAAATTTTTTAAAAGGAAAAACAATAAGAGATTTTTCCATTTACATAGCAATAAAATGGCGGATTCTGTAGATGTTTTTAGGTGTAGGTGAATAAAGTGGGAAGAAATTTAAAATTAGGGCAAAGGACATTTCAGGTCTAGCAAAACCTAAGCAGTTGCCTACTGTCTAGGAGTTATAGTACAGCCATAAATTGTAATGGCAATATCTGGTTTGGGTTGGTTAGTTGACAGCAGAATGACAAGACGTTCAGTTTTTCAAAGGTTTAGTTTTAGATGGAGAGGGATGATGTTAGACAGTGTAGAGGTAATGTCATGGGAAGAACTATTTAATAAGTGTATTTATAAATGGTATTGAAAGCCAAATCTATTGCTACTGTGAACAAGGGGTGTCAAGCCCGAAAAGGTTGGGAATATGCCGACTTTTTTTTTTCCTGCCCTTTTGTTTCTTTTTTAAAAGGATTGAAATAAGTTTAAAAATTTTTAATGGATGGATCCAAACTTTGAGAATTCTCAACTATTATATTGTAAATCTGTTGATAGCTTGTCCATTAGGAGCAGTGTTGAGTGAAAATAGGCGAGTACCTAATATTAATCCACTATTGATAACTACGGAAAATTAAAACCTTTGGGACCCCAACACCCGGGCAATGTATTAAAAATGTGAGTCTAAAATCCTTGTTGCCCATAGCAACCCAAAAAGAGTGCCCCTTTTATTTTTCAAAAACAATTGAAATTAAATGGGCGCTGTGATTGGTTGTATGGGCAACAAAGTGAATTTTTTTACCCGTCAGTTTTCATCTGTGGCCCAAGTGATAAATAAATGAGTAGTCGAGGGTGGTAAAAAAACCAACAAGTCAGCGGCCAATGGAAGAAAGCATACTGAGGAGAAGTTAGGCATCAACATTGTTGAATATTGCAAAGCGATTCAGAAGAATCAACATCGCCTCCTTACATTGAAGTTTGTTGGGGAAGTGAAAATCCATAACAAATCCAAAATAACATTTGAATGTTGCAGATTTTGTTGCAGAAATGCTGTGGATCCATAAATTTGTATAAATCCACACTGAAAATCCACAAAATTTGGTGCAGATCTGCAGCTCTGGATTTACTTACAGAAATGCCAAGGATCTTGTCCTGCAGAAATTCCTCATCATTTCTGACCTGTGGGAACATACCCTTCTAATGAGACCTCAAATGGCTTTCGGCACTTTCCTTGTGGAACTGAAACACTTTTGACAAAGATTTTCTGGAATAATACCAGTTCATGGATGAAGGCATTAGGAATTATACACACACAATACAGAAATAGCCAGGAAATTGGGCTTAGCATCTAATAAAATATAATGTAGGTGGTCTGGGCTTTCGTCCAGTGATGGTGCACAAGACTCTTGTTCTCCAAATCATTTGTTGGCTATTCAGGTTTTTGTCTGTATTTCTTTCATTCAGATTCATGCCTGGTGGTGCTTGACAGCTCAAATGAATACTTTGGTCTCCTAATAGAAACTAGTAGTTATCTATAAATTAAAAAAAAAAAAGGAACCCGCATGCAATAGAGGTTATAACCAGCCAACATTTTCAGATTTTTCAATAGCTGTAATCTTACTTGTTATAGAAGGAAAAAAGCAAGTTCGTTAAATAAATAGTCTCTCTATATGTAGTTATCTGAGGTTTTCTTCTCGGCCCAAAGGAATATTTCCCATAGATAGCTAAAAGGCTTGTAGAGGGGGAAGGGATTGCATATCAGCTTGGACTTGAGCATAATCTATATTACTGTAAGATGTTATCTATCAACATCACGGGGAAGGAAGCTTTTTAAAAATATTAAAGGAAAATTTTTCTTTAATGTCCGGGGCTACAAGGGGAAAAGAAGCAGAGATTTTGCCAGGCTGAAAACAGAAAAAAGAGCTTTTTTTCTTTTAGATAATTAATGTTCCTATTAGTAAATAATGACATCTTCAAATATTGTCTTTTCCCCTGGGAAAAAGTTTTTAAAGATTCCTTTACAAGTAGATAAAGTCAGCTGAACCTGCTAATGTGTATTGGGGTGTTCCAACTCTCCCCCAGGTAATGAAGGTAAGAAGAATTGGGCACGTTGAGTTCAATATGCCCGATCCTTTGTTCTGATAGGAGAAAAGCTGCTACCAAGTTAATCCCTTCCTCCACTATAAGCGAGTATATATATGAGGAAGTCGGCAGGAATAGTTGTCAGTGGCATAAGCAATTAGGACATGCCCCCACTCACAGGTTTGGGAGGTTTTCGACGGTTTGGGGTTTGGGCCGTTTTAAAAAAACCATCCGCAAACGGCACAAAAAACTTAAAGGGGAAACCCCCGTGCAGGGGGGATGCTGAGGGGTTTTCATTGAAGCCTTGTTCTGGGATTCCCCCCGGGGGTTTTTTTCTGCCAGGGCCCCCCGAAAAGGATTGAAATGCACATTTTTCCGGTGGTTTTCGGCGAAATAGTGCATATCATGTGAAGGGGGGGGCTTTCTCCCCCTCATGTGGAGAAAAAACCCCCCCTCCCCCCCACGGCGTGGGGCGGCATACAAAAACCCGGCAAATACCGGTCGGTTTAAATGACGGTATTTTTCATTGCCGTGGGGAATGCCCTTTGCCAAAATTACCCCAAATAATGTCCGTTTTACTCTCACTATGTCAAAAATAACAAGTATAAAAAAAAAACTGTTTCATCCTCTTGATAACTTGTGCTAAAGTTCTGAGAACCTGCACCAAAATATTAGAGTGTGCTGATGCTGTGGGTATTTTTACCGAAATACACAGAAGTTTTGTGCTCCAAATGCCAATAGCAATCTTGGGATTACTGACAGATAGAGAGATGGGGTTCCCTTTGTCAGCCCATTTGCTCCCACTCTAACAGGATTAGGGTTATCATGGTAGTCAGAGGCCTAATTTGAGAGAGGGGCTAATAAGTTGCCTGTCGGTGTAACACTGATAGGCAATAATTCTGCGGATACCACCAAATGATTGATGCATCAAGTTTACAAGTGGGTAAAGCACGGTAAAGTTTTATTTCAAAATTAAAATTCATTAAATATTATTTTTTAAAATAGTTCAGAAAACACTTCACACTGTCATTACTGTAAAGGCCTGAATATTATGAAAAGAACCAAATACCGGCAATCCACAGGTTACAAACGGGATGGGGACTGTAAGTTTGTTCTTAAGTTGAATTTGAATGTATTTATTAAATAAAACTCTAACAAAAGAAAAAATAGGTTTAGATTGAGCAGAGTAGGGTAAAATCCCTTTTTTGTTTTGCTGTCTATGTCTCTGTTTAGAAGATTTCACCTCACTTTCTGTCTCTCATGTGCCGCTTTGGCATGCTGGCACTTGGCGTTCCACAGCTACTAGCTGCCATGGAAGATGAAACTACACGTGCCAGCGTGCCACAGCAGCACATGTTAAACACATGTACTAATTAGGACCTATACAATTAGTACATGTGTGGTATGGCATCATGTGTGGTATGGCATGCTGGTACTCGTAGATCCACAACTACAGATGCCAGCATGTCACAAATATACTTTGTATGGGTGCTGATACAGTACAGTGCTGTATTTTTCATTTGAGGCAGCTGGGAAGGGTGGGGGGATCGGGAGCACTAAGAACAGATCTGAAGTGCTAGGGCTGACAGTGGAAGAGCTAGAGGTAGAGCTGTTGTGCCGGCCTGAAGGTGGGTGGGCAGGAGGAAGGTGAAAAAGAGCTGTCGTGCTCTGCAAGCCGGAAGATGCAGTGGGCAGAAGAAGGCTTGTGATATTCTGACTTTATAATGGGGTATGATGTCAGCATGCTGAGCTATGCCTCATAAGTCTGTAACTAACTAGGAGAGCGATTTAAGTTGAAAGGTTGCAAGTCAGGGATTGCCTGTAACTTACATAGCAGCAATAATACTATAATGTATCCGCCCAAAAACAAACTGTCAGGATCGGTCAGTGACACACACAGAGACACAGACGAGTGAGGCCCCGACACTGGTCCCAGCCTCTGTCCCTGCCTTTTGGGGAACCCGACTCCTTACTAGGCCGGGCCCAACCAGAAGACTGCACTGAGCCAAGGAAAACACAGAGAGGCAAACAAACACGGAACAAACAAGAGTAGTCGGGCAGGCCAAGTCGGTAACAAACGGGCAGTGCAGTACCAAAACGTGAGACAAGAGAATAACCAGGGTACAAGCAAGAGTCAGAGAACACAGGAGGATCAATATGAAAAACAGGCGAACTATAGGCAGAAGAACAGACCATATAGCAGGCAAGGCAGAAAGGAAATGAATCCTTTAAATAGGGAACAGAGAAGGAGAACACAAGACCGGATAGGAGATCAGAGCTGTGACTCAAAAGGCACCAGGTTAACTAAGTGTGCTGGAAGGTTCCTGGCCACGGGCATTGGCCAGGAAACAAGCACACAGAGAATTAACCCAAGTTCACACTGGTAAAACAAATACAAGGCATCAGGTAAAAAAAACATGGTTTTCGCTGCTCCGGCCGTGGCCGGTGACCAGAGCCCGAAGCTGGGGGTCTGCTGGGCATGATCATGACACAAACGCTGTTGACAAAGTGATATCAGAACTTGCAAAATGCAGTGACACAAGCAGGGTTTTCAGAAGCAGGATCAATTTACAATTAGGGTCCATTTTCTTTTAAAGAGAAATTTCTGAGGAAAGACAAGTTTTGTCCAGGACATATTACATTCATTTTATAGAAAGGAAAGATCTCTCCTTAGGGAGAGCGCCATATAGGCGTGTGCACTCCATGAAGCATCTGCATATCACAAAGCATTATGGGAAAGAAGCTGAGAAGCTCAAGTGCCCTCTATTGGATGTAACAAATTCTCATTTTGCTTTTGACCCACTGGGTCTTTGGAAAGCAAAAGGAATATTAGCCTAGCCAGCATCAATCATTTGCAGACAGCCGTTTCGGGGTGTTTGCCCCTTGTCAGTGCAGTCTGCCTACCAGTGTGAATGTAGCCTATTGTATGTCAGCATTAGTCCCATTAAGCCGTGTGAACACGGCTTATTTCGGCAGTACGGCGCCAATCCGTCGCAGTAATTACGGTAATCCACTGCCCTCATAGAGAACTTTGGATTCCGTCGCTCCACCCCGCTCGGCGAATCCGCCGGGCGGGGAGAAAGTGACATGCACATTATTTGCAGCGCGGACGCGCCGTAGATAATGCATTGTCTATGGGGCCGTCGGGCCGCGACCCCGCCCCTTATTCACTCCGGAATTGCGAGCGCAATCTGACTCACAAATCCAGTGTGAATAAGCCGTGTGAACGGGGCCTTAGAGTTAGGGGCCGTTCACATGGCTTATTCTGGGACCGATTTGCAGCGCAAATACGGCACGCAGTACGGCTCCAATCCGTCCCAGTCATTACGGTAATCCACAGTTCTCATAGAGAACTATGGATTCCGTCTCCCCTTCCCGCTCGGCTAATACGCCAAGGGGGGAGACAGTGACATGCACATTATTTACGGCATGTACGCGCCGTGAATAATGAGTGTCTATGGGGTCGGCGAGCTACCGCCCCGCCCCCGCCCCTGCTGCACGGTAGCCGGCATAATTGCTGGGCGAAATCCGTCCCGCAATTACGTCGGCTTTAAGCCGTGTGAACCAGGCCTTAGAGCAGCGGTTCTCAACCAGTGGGTCGCGACCCCGGCGGGGGTCGAACGACCAAAACACAGGGGTCGCCCCTAGCCGGGCAGGGCGGCCGGCCGGAGAGCTGAGAGGGGCGACGCACTGGCTTAATAGCTGCAGGGAGGAGCGCTGTGGCCGCCGCTGCGCCCCTCCCTGCAGCTGCTTGCATAGTGCGGCGCCCACAGCGTTTGTATTACTGAGGGGAGGGGGAGCAGTGGGCGCCATTACTCGCAGCATTGGTGGCTCAGTGAGCCGCTCCTGTGAGCGGCGCTGCGGCGAGGATAGCCTTACGTCCCGCCGGTTCTTGTGGGTGGTGCGTGCAGGACGCTGAAAGCGTGCTGCATCACGCGCCCACAATATGTACCAAGCATCAGGAACAGCCGTACTCAGTGCAGGGAGAACGCTGACACTGTACGGCAGGGCTGTTCCTGGCTGCAAGGTAATTTAGTGTTAAACGCACACACACACACATCCACTGCATCATGTAATGTCTGTATGTGGTACAAGTAATATGTTATTAACCTGTTACTTGTACCACACACAGCCATTACATGATATACACATTACATTTAACCCCTCCCCACCTTATAGGGGGGCTGTGAGTGGCACATATGTAACCCCTCATGTGCCAATCACAGCCTCCCCCCGGACAAGGTTCCATTTATGTAACGGCTCTGAGTGGTAGCTTTATATGTATGTGACATGTAGAGGCACCGCTCAGAGGTGTCACACATATGTAACCCCCCATGTACCACTCACAAGCCCCCCTGTATAAGGTTACATCTATGTAACGGCTCTGAGTGGTACCTTTATATGTATGTGACATGTAGAGGTACCGCTCAGAGGCGTCACATATATGTAACCCCCCCATGTACCACTCACAGTCCCCTGTATAAGGTTACATCTATGTAACGGCTCTGAGTGGTACCTTTATATGTATGTGACATGTAGAGGTACCGCTCAGAGGCGTCACACATATGTAACCCCTCATGTAGCAAAATTACAATTATTTTTTGGTTTGGGGTCACCGCAACATGAGGAACTATATTGCGGGGTCACGGCATTAGAAAGGTTGAGAACCACTGCCTTAGAGACCCACCTCTTGAGGTTACAATAATGTGGCAGGTGGGCCTATGCCATTTGATCAAGATGCGCACTAAAGACTTCTTTTTTATACATGTGCTAAAATGATCAGTAATTCAGTTTACACATTCAATAAATTCATTGTATATATTTTAGTACTTACTGAGGCTGCTGTATTTTTCTGCACTTTGTACTGCAGCTGAGCATGGCCACGTAAATGGGCTACAGTATCTGACACAGCCACCAGGATTTGGTCCTCATGTGATATGAAAAGGGGTAAAAGGGCTGTAGTGCCACTGGTTCTTCATTCTGTTGACCAGTGGGAGCCCTGGAGATGGGACATCCACTATACATACATTGATAGCCAATTTAAAGGATAGGCCATCAGTGTAAAATCCCAGGAAACACTTTTAAAAGGGAATCTGTCATCATTTTGTTTTTTTATTACAACGAGCCCCTGATCCATATTCTTTTCTTCTTAGCTGTTTTTATTTTCTGCTTGTAGATTTCTCAATTCGGTCATCTATATAGGATTGTGGGACAATATTCTTGCCTGCACTGCTTTAACAACATTTAGAGAGATGCTTTACAGCAGCTTCATGCACATAGGAGCCTTAACTTTGTCTCAGTCTCATTGACTTCTATAGGAGAGTGTTCTAGGCTCTGTGACCTGGGAATAAATCAGTGTTCAGGGAGGTGGAGAGGGGAAACAGTGACTATCACCAATTATGATTGGAGGATCCAGTGTTATATGTTTATACACATAGGTGTCTCCTTTCAGGTTAATCCTGCTTGTGCTGATGACGAGTAGACTACTGAAAATATTTCTCTACAGAACATGATGTGTCAGATGATTATTAGGCCTTGTTGCATAAGTGACAGTTAAACTGCAGGACTTGATTTTATTATTTTTTTTTTAATATTGAAAGTGATATTGAAAACTGATAAAAAATGATAAAAAATGATACATTCCCTTTAAACAATAGATTACAGACAGACTCTTTATTGCACCATGTTGATCGAGTAGACATGGAATTTGCCATTTGTCATGTATTTGGAGTAAAGAAGACATTGTATAATCCTTTTAGTGCTATTTAATTTTTCAAACAAAACTGCATAATTAACATGCATGCATTATGTCAGATGTAAGCGCCTGGTCCTTTCATTGTTTAGTAAAATATTTATGTTAATGAAATCAGTGACATTGTTTCACACCAGCTGGTATTTCTCATCAGTGTCTTTGAATAATTTCTTGTTAGCATCTAAATGGAAACTAAATGTAGAAATAATGAGTACAAAAAGCCGAAGTCACTGATCTATGCTCATTGTGTGGGACTTTTTGGAACAAACAAGAACATAAGCACAAATTTAGAAAAACAAAAGTCTATTTAACTTTGAGAATTTATTAGTAGACTTGCTGAGAAAGCTATACTTGTGGGATTCTGCTTGCCTGAAGTCTTCTGTTAAAAGTGGAAGGATTTTTCAACTGCAACACAACCATCATTTTAACTAGCTTATCCTTATTAAGCAAAAAGGGTCATCTGAATCCGGCAATCCCTTTAACTCCTTTCCTATGTTTGACAAACACTTACATTGTGATGTTGGTAAGGGAGCCTGGAGCAGGCTCACGTGGCTGAGCTCGCCCCATATGTGGCAGGTAATATGTAAATTATAATCTGGATCTGCCAGTATTTGCCAGGAGTGGAGATAACTTTGACCCTGACCCTTTGATCTCTTAGATGTTGCATTAATTGTGACCATAGGAATGATGTAGAGAGCCATTAGTGTACACTGTTCTGCAACGTGTTTCTTTTGCAAACCAGTCTTTAAGCCATCAGGCCCTTTAGTGGCTAAGTACCCCAGGGAAACAAAGAGGGACATTTATGAAAACTGTCTAGGTCTAAAACTTTCTTTGTTGCCCACAACAACCAATCAGGGTTCCTCTTTCATTTCTTCAGAGCAGTATATGAAATGAAATGATTGGTTGCTATGGGCAACAAGAAAAGTCTTACAACTAGAAAGTTTTATACATGTCCCCCTAAATGTCCAAGTTAAAAAAAAAATCAATAAAAAAAATAGAATCCATTAAACCTTTAAAACACCCCCCTTTTGCAATTTTATAAATAAAAAAGTTAAACATAATTGATATCACCACATCCATAAAAGTCTGATCTGGTAAAATATAAGATACTTAGCCCATATGGTGATGTCAGGACGACAGATACAAGGGGTGGAAATGCATGGGCACAGAGGCACACAATAAAGGAGAATTCGATCCCACTGCCAACCTCAATTATGTGACAGAGAAAGGGGAAATCACATGCAGAGGGGTCTCTAGGGAACAATCCCTCTCAGGCACACTACCAGGGCCCACCTGCTTCCACACAACATGAGGGCCACCGGGGGATATGCTACACCACAACAGCTCTCACTCGGCTAACATTCCGCCGACACTAGAAGAACACACGTACCCCCATACAGTCCAAAACCACCAACAACAGACACACTGCCACCACCTTTCAAGAAAGAGTGAAAGGAACTCTAAACACTGTAAGGAAGGAATCTACGCTAGGCCATGAGCGCCGGCAGTCAGTTATACTCTTTAGAAACTTTTAGGGTTTGCTAGGGCAACAAGGCAAAACTATCAAAGTTATATTAAAAAAAGGTAAAGTGCTTAGTTACAAAGAGTTACAACATAACAGAAATACATAAAATGTGCAGGACATTGTAAACCAAAGAGATAAAATAATGAAAAAACAGACCCTTTCCAATTTGATTGGCTAAAGAATCTGGGCTGAGGAGTACATCGGACAGACCCGCACTTAGCAACACCTGGAACTGACCATGGTCTTTGACGATCCAAGGTGTTTTATGGAATCTCCAAAAACCCCATTGCCCGTCCTCCTGCGTAGGTCATTGAGGGGATGGCTAATTACATGAAGGGGACTCTAGGAAAGTCATCATTTCCAGCTTCAGTCATGAATCCTGCTAAGAGTCTCCTAGCCAGATATCCTGACCACCAAATTCCTTAGTATGAATTTAGCAACCCAGGCATACCAAATAAGAATTTGACAGATTCATAATTTGGGCTAATTTCCATTTCTGCAGTTCCCTAAAACCCAAAATTCTTGTGTATGAGACCAGAGGTGTTCCTGGGCCATTATCTCATAAGCCAGTTATGGGAAAAAAGGATTATGGCCAAGATTGGTTTCATGTATATTGTCTTTTATTGTCCTCTTACCATGTGCTTGACCAGCAAAAGGTCATGGGGACAGTCTGTCTGGCTTTTGTGTATTATTCTTCTACTGTTCATAATTAACACGTCCCTGCTACTTGGCATAGCTGACAAAAGGTCTCACTAGGATTGTGCATACTAAATTTCCATAAAAAGACATGATAAAATTATATATCACACACGATATTGATATACAGTTAACAAATAGTTAACAAATTGGAATTAAAAATTTTATCCAAGGTGCTAATTTTTATCACAGGTGAATATCTGAGAAAAGCAAAATAAAAACACTAAGATTCATGTCACATTCCAAAAAGATTGGAATAAAAAGTGATCAAAAGGTTGCCAGTATCCCAAAGTGGTACCAATAAAAACTACAATTCAGCCTGGAATCTATTAGCAGTCAAATAGGTCCACGGATGGAAAAATAAAAAAAAAGCTTTTAGTTGCAAGAAACCACTGCAGTGTAAATTTAAATAATAAAAATGTGTTGTAACAGCTGGAGTAGGGGATCCGCTGTACCACTGGAGATGCAGAGGGAGCCACGGAAGACAGCTGCTGCTGTGTAGCAAGGAGTTGTTGCATCATGGTGGTAAGCTGGTTCAGCTGCTGTGCGATCTGCTGGAACTGCTGGGCTACATTGGTGGTGATATCAGCGATGATAGATAGAGGCACCTTTGTGGAATCTATGGCCGGATCAAACTGTAACAGCTGGAGTAGTGGATCCGCTGTACCACTGTAGGCGATGGTGTAAGCCGCACCAGAGCCCGCTGCAAAGCGCGTCAGACTTGCTGCGGCAAGCGACCCCTCCAGGGAGCGCAAACATGTGCGCCGGCAAGCAGAGACATCGGGAACAAAGACAGGTGAGTAGCCGCTCGCAGCTGGAGGTCGCGTGCGCCTGTGACCCGGAGTGAGGATTGCAGTAGCATCCGTGACGGGTATTATTTTACTAACTAAAACATAATGAAAACTCTAAAAATTTGGTGTCTCTGGAATAGTGTTGAGCGATTATACATGAACAAAACCATAAAGGGAAGTTGGCACTAAAAAACTTATAGGGCGTTATCTTCTGACCCCACTAATCCCATTAAAGCTAAGTTGCAGAAACTATTGGAGGAAGGCATTAGTATGGGAGTCATTAACGAATCAAAAAAAAAACTATGGGTGGAAATACCCTTTAAAACCCCCCATTTTCTATGGGTCCCTAAGGGCAAAAAGGGGGTGTTTCCCCTATATCGCCCTATATGGTTTAACGGGCCCTTTACGCCCCTTTGAACAAAGGGTTGTTCACAAAACCCCTTTAGTTCAAAATACCCTGAACTTAAAGACACACTGCTGTACTAAATTTCACCAATTTTAAAAGGGGGGGAAAATCATTCTTGCTTATCTGACTTTAAAAAAAGTCTGTTTTAAATATCCAAATTTTGGGTAAGGAAACCGTAAAATTTTCTTTTAAACAATAGTGGATATAGTGAAGAACCAAAACTTTCTTTGGGAAAGTAAAATTTTTTATTGTTTAATAATTTTTTAAATTTGTCGGCAATTTTTTAAGCTCCGGGGGTCCCTGGGGGGCTATTGTCTCTACCCAATTTATTTTTGGCGGGGTGGAGCACTACGCCATTTTTTGCTCTCAGGTCCTTTGTTCAAGACTCTCTGGTATGGGCGTTTACGGGATGACCTCCTCAGGGTTTGGGGGGGTATGTGCCCAACCAGACTTTGTTTGCGCTTTTAAAAGACATGATTTTAATTGCGATTTTTTTTCTATGTCTCTTCAATTCCTTTCTTATCTTTACTTTTAGGTGATCAGAAAGAATCTAGGGTTTTACGTCCCTATTTAGACGACTATCATGGAAGTACTATCCTGCTGCAATAGTTGTCATCCCACACATACAACAGATGCTATCCCCTATGGGAGTACTATAAGCACGCAGGGATGGGCCTGCAACTAAAGAGATAGATTGGAGAAAGGAAATATCACATTGGATAAGAACTTTAGCACCCAAGTTATACTGGAAAACATTTGGAGAGAGCTATAGAGAAAATACAAGGTACGACACAGAATGTTCTTGTTATTTTAGCAATAAAATGTAAAAAGATGGATCAAGAACCACACAAAGGGAGTTGTATTTTCGACACCAATAGCCCAGATTATGACGATCAAATAATCTTTCTCAAAAATATTATATCTGAGAAAGATTCAGTTTTGGCAGACATACTGACGAGGCGTGTTTTTGTGTCCCCAAACGTAATAAAACCATAGGTAGCTCCCATTTTCTCCTAGTAATTTTTCAAACAAAAAAATGCTTCATTTGGCTTTCCCAACTGGGTTTTATCCTGTGGAAAACAAACCACGTTGGCGGTACGTGTAAATATACTCAAAAAACATATAATGTACTAGGTAACAAAATAATGGAAAAGTAAATATAACATAAGGATTTTATAAATTGCGATAGCGATCATTAGGTTTTTTTTTACATCATGCCAATTACCATTTGCAACAAGGCATAAATTGGCACAGTATACGTAAATTTAAAGTAAGAATATCGAACACCTACCAGTAATAAGAAGGGCAAAGTCTCTCATTCCGGCCGGCAGACACCTTTGTGGGCAACACGTCAGGCGCAGTATATAGCTTTCTCATGCATGGCCATTGAGAAAGTGGGGAAAGCCACATGAAATGGTGGAATGGGCCGAGAAAAGTTCCTTGCGTGAGGCGCAGTGATACACACGATGGAAACAGAAATACTGTCAGGATGACTTATAGAGTCGACCTTCCCTGATTTTATTAAGACAAAGTATTGTTCAAAGAAAGTATTATAATGTATCATACATCGGATAGATTTGGTATATGTTTATGTATATGTTTTAACTAGGATATACAAGGATGGTTGATCAATAAGTCCTCCCACTAATCCACACGATAAAACAGAGCACTTTTGGTATATGTTATTGCCGTATCACGGCTATATAGCCTGAAACGCGATGGCAGTCAGTGTACCTCCCCTGGGGAGACTAAATAAAATGGCAGCAAATTGCTTTGATACTCATTCCGCAGGATGTTCAAGTTTTTTTTGAGCGATTATAAATCGACAAAGTTGAAATCACGCAACGGTTTTTTATTTGATCGAAGTTTCGATAACGCAATAATTTAGTGAAATCCATGCGCCTAATCTATGCACTATCGCGCCACTTTCGGCGCTTCCAGTCATTTTGGCTGCCAGCAAATCAACTTAAGCATAGACAGGGCGAGCTTGGTGTGCGACGTCATTAACTTGTGATGTTTATGGTATGTCATTGGCTGGAAAACTCCCATGACCTCGTTTACACATAAACACCCTTTCCCACCGTCCGTTCCAGTATCAGTGTGTCTCATAAGAGCAGGACGTGTGGTAGCTTTCTCCTCAATACAGCTCAGCGACAACAGTACTCTTGTTCACAAAGACAACTAGGCTTTTAGCCTGTGGACATTAGAACATAGGTAGATAGAGATTTCAGTTCTTAGTTTATAAGGCTGAATTTTTAAAGAACTTCTAGCTCTCTAACCGCCGAGGGAGGAGGGGGGTGCGGGCGAGCACAGGGATAAGATGTATTTTGTGCACCCAGACTCTTTTAACCGCATTGAAATGGCGTTTCTTTTTTACCATTTTTTGGTGAAATAGTAACCTTGTATTTTGTTTATGCCCAGTTTTTGTTCACAGACCCACGATTGTATCTACAATAATACATAACTTTTCTAGTACCTCCAGGTTTATTTAATAGGTGCAAAAAACACCTTTTATTATCCTACACAAATTTACTTAGTTTTTTTTCACTTTTGTGCAGCCCAGTTTTGTTCAAAACTCACCTTCGTTAACGTACAATAGGCTACAAAAAAGACTTTCTAGTCACGCAGGTGTATTCATAGTGCTAAAAACCCACCTTTTATTATCCTACACAATTTCCATTAGTTATTTGTTTTCACTTTGGGCTCAGCCCCATTTTTCTTCAAAGAAAAGACCCACCTTGGACTTACATTTGGATACCGAAAATTGCTAGTAAATTTTGTTTATTAGTAGGTGCAAAACCCAACTTTTTCTTATCCTACACAATTTAATTAGGTGCTATTTCACGTTGCGGCAGCCATTTTTGTTCAAAGACTCCATCTTGTACTTATATTAGATATCGAATTTTGCTATTATTGCAGGTGTATTTAATTGGTGCAAACATCCTCCTTTTCTTATCCGTGATAACATTTAAATACTGTAATGCACCTTGGTTTTGCTCCCATTTAATTTCAAATAGCCACCTTGTACTTTAAATTTGATACAAAATTTCGTATTTAATGATGGTGAATTTCATTGGTTTCAAAAACCACGTTTGTTATCCTAAACTATTAAATAGCTATTGCAAACGGGTGCCCCTATTTTTTTCAAATAGCCACTTGTAAACACCATTCCTGATAGATAAATTTCTAGCAACTGTCTCTTTGTCATTGCTGCAAAAAACCAATTTCCACTCGAAACTTCTGAATATTTTTAATTGCGCTCGTTGAATCTTCAGGTTGGCGCCATAGCGCGCACTTGTATATAGTTTGTGAAAACTATCATTCCTATCCTACTGGGCAGTTGTAATCTCTGGACTGAAGGAAGAACACTGTTGATTTTGTCTTACGTTCTCCTTCTCATCAACATACGCATTTCACAGTATAAGCTAAAAGAACATTTCGTTTCTTAATCCTATTGCTGTAGTAAATTAAGGGATTTAAGAAATATCTGTGATTTCCGTCTTTAATAAAGACGTCATTCTAGAACATGAGCGAAATGCAGGGTAAGCGAAACAAAGAGGTGAAACATGGAGGTAGAGGTAGCGAGAGAAGGTGCTCCTTTCCAGTGCTGGGCGACAACAACCATGCCAGCGGACTCGTCGTTGCCAGGAACCGTCAGCCTGTCAAAGCGGGTCAGGGCCCTGAATCTCTAACAACAGCTCGCCAATCTGTTCTTCAGTGGTTAATGCAACTGCATTCCAGCATCTTACCTCCTTGTCCTCCCCAGTCACGCCACTCCGCCTGCTGACTGACCCGCGTGATCCACTTTACAGCCTCACCCGCCTTGATCATAAATTTCCTCCAACCCACTTTACAGTATAATGAAGGCTTTTCAGACAAGCCTCTTGAACCTACTAGGGGACATCTTTTTCTCGTTTGCTTTCACATTCTAATGTCATGCAACAATGTCCACCAGTAAAAGGGAGTAGCTCTACAGCAGCAGTAAAGGAAAACGAGTTAGTTTTTAATATAATTTTATTGCTATTGAGAAAATTTTCTGCTGAAGGTCCATAAGGGCACCTGTGTCGGGGTTTTGGTCATGCTGCAGTCCAGGATATGGAAGATAGTCATGTCCAGTTTAACTAAAATGGTGTTCAAAGACACCATTATCCGCACTTTTTAACTGTGGGTCATGCCAGGTTTAGTCATCTGCGGTCCAGGACATTATTGCAATTCTGGTTCAACTAAAATGGTTGGTTCAAAGACTCCTTTTCCCGGACTTTTTTAATCAGTGGTCATGCAGGTTAAGGTCATGCTGAGGTACAGCACATGTATAAGTCAATTCCAGCTTCAAACCAAAATGGTGTTCAAAGAACTCCTTTTTCCCACATTTTAATCTGGGGGTCATCAGTTTTGGGGCTCATACTGTGTAAACAAGACATGGTATACAATGTCCCAGTTCAAACTAAAATGGGGTTCAAATAATACTGCCTTCTGTCACTTTAATTTGTGGGTCATGCAGGTTTAAGGTCATTGCTCTGGTTCAAGACAGGAGTATGAATGTCCTGGACTTTTATTCTGTGGCTTTTATAAACTAATTCGTTTGCCTAAATGGTACACGTATCCATTTGCTGTTGTAGATGTTAATTCCACTTCTCCAGCCCTGCTTGGGGTGTATGAATGCAGGTGTTGTTCCCACCCATAGACTTTTAAATGGTCATCGGCGATAATCTATTATCGAACATCGAAATCGTGCTTGACAATTGACGATATCGCATCGACCCAAATGACATAGACGACCGAAATCGCTCATCACTACTCTGGAATCATACCAACTTGCAGAATAAATATAACATGTCATTTATAACAGATAGCTAACTCTATATCAACAGAACCTCCTTTCCACTCAAAAAGAAATAAAAAATAGCACAATTGGATTTTTTTCTGGTTCCATTAAAAAGCACACCTTGTCCTACAAAAATTAAGACCACATGTGTCTATTTAGACAAAGAAGGATGTATCGTCCTTTTAAGACTGAAAATTTGTGCTTTAAACTAGATAAATGTTTTTTTTCGATTTCATCGATTTATCTTTAGACATGTAGGCAAAGGTGAATAAAGACTAATACCAAACACATTGCTGTTCTGATTTTCCTTCTTTTCAGAGCAAATCTTTTCCCCTACTTGTGTACATGTGTCCCTAGATTACTGACCATTTCTCTCTGCTCTAGCAGCCCTTGGGGGTATGGTGACATCACTTCCTGCTGTGTCTTATCACCAGCACAGAAGCTTAGTTATCTTTCTTACAGACAAACTTTGACCTTTTAGAGCTCCATAACCTCCTGCCCTGCTGTTTAGACCCCTCCATCACCATTGTCCTTCTAACAGCCTCAGCTAAAAAAAATAAATAAAACATGCCAGTCACTGCTGTAAAAAAACCCACATTTTAACAATGTAGTTGGAGCCTGAAGCTGCCTGTGAAGAGCAGACTCTGTGAAAGATAATGGTGAGCACCACCTTTATTTGGTCCTTCTAACACAATTGTTCTTCCATATGGCTTGGGGTAATTGGCTCTAAGGCCCCAAAATGTCACTCAACATAATGCAAAATAAAGATTAAAGAAAATTAAGCAGATAACTAATACAGATGAAGCATTTCTTTACATATAACATTCAGAAACAGCTGCTGGAAGCTGAACATCAATTTCCATGTTGAAGACAGGAGGTCCTTTGGGTCTTATACATTATACACAATATACCTTTAATAAAAAGAAAATATGCTCCTGGTGCCCAAAGGAGCTACTCCTCCTAGCACATGTAAAGAGCATACTTACCAGCTGTTCTGGATTGTGTTGAAGACTCCTGTCAATAGGAGAGACCTCCCACTGCCCTGGTTGAGTTGGTGAACCTCCCATAGCTGAAAGGCTTACAGAGACTCTTTATGAAGAAACAGCGTCGGGACAGCATCATGCCAAGGCCACAGACCGCAAGGAGCCTCCCTCACAGCTAGCTATATACTCTAGCTGCAGAGCATGCACAACCTTTTTGGCATGTGCGCGCTGCCTGAGATGAGAAGAGAGGTGAGTACAGCTCTGCTCTCCTCCCTGCCTTGTTGTTAGCCTATCCAGAATCCAGGAAAGCTGGGTGACAGCCCATCTCCCACAGGTGGAACCCAGTTTTCCTATCATGGAAAGCTGGGTACTACCTATGCTAGATAGGTGTCACCTAACTCTCCTCGATGCTGGATAGCCTATCCAGTGTCCAGTAAAGCTGGGTGATAATAATCCCCCACAGGTGGCATCCAGCATCCAGGAAAGCTGGGTGCTTCCTGTGTGTGATGGTCGTCATCTAAATGTACTGCATGCAATAAATGCTATCCAGCCTATGAGTACTGTATGTACATAAATTTTTTTGTTCATTTACAAGTTTCCCTTTTAGAGTAGGATGGATCTGGTGGACTACGTCAGATCAGCATTAGATTCATTTCTTTAATATAATGGTTAAAGACAGTTGTCTTTGGATAGGGATTATTTAAATAAAACTTTAATTCCAGTGTTAGAGTATAATTATACAATGTGTAAGTAATTACGCTACAATGTGCTCAAGGTACGCCCCACAAATACGGTAAAATCATAGCACTCATTAAGTGCTATGATAACCAGATGTATTCCCCAGGGCACAGTACCGAAAAATGACTTGTCGGGGAATAGTAGACTGAATAGGAGACAGGGCTGTAGCACTGTTGAAAGTATGCACTGGCCAGTGCGTACTTTCAGCAGCAAGCACAGGTACACACCATAATACGCCATATGAACTCAACCTTAGTAATAAAGGCATCTGATGCCTCTACATTACTATCGCTTGAGGCTAGTGTCAGCCAGTGGTGATTTTTGTCACTCCACGGCTGACACTAACCCCTGTCACTATAACGATACTACCCTATGCCCCAGGGGTAATGGGAATAGCTGGGTTACCGTCAGAAGTGACTTCGTAATGTGATGGGTTGGCTTCTGTGCTGGTATTTTGTAAGGTGGGAAGAACTCAATATCTATAGACGTTCCCATCCTGATAGTATCAGGGTGCAACTGTTAAGTTTACCTTGGCTGGATATGGATAATGAGGGGGACCCCAATTTCTTTTTTTTTCTCAAAAAATATTTGTATTTAAAATTATTTTGATTACAGTAGTTGCCCATTTTTGAATTCTCAATAAATAATCTCCCTAAGTCTCTTTCAAAAGTTGGAAAAAAAGGAAAAAGGGAGCAAGCACGGACAGCATTACCACAAGTCCCCAAAAGACCTCCAATCACTGCATGATCTTCACTAATACAGATGTTTTACAAGTAAAATATTCTTGATGATTAGATCTTCAAGGCAATCACATTTGGCACAGATCAGCAGTGTCTATGATGCGAAGTGTAATTTCAAGAATGTGGGGGTCATTTATCAAACCAGTCTAAGGGTATGTTCACACGATGTACTGCTCATGCTGATACGCGCGTATCCCCGCGTCGCGGGGGGAGGAGGGGCGGAAGCCCACTGGCCCCATTAACATACGTTACTCACGGCACGTATTCGCCGCGAATAATTGACATGTCACTTATCTTCCCGTGCATACAATACGATCGTATTGTACGAAGGGGGGAAGCAATTTCGGCATGCATCTCGCCCGTATTAGAGCACAAATACGCGGTGAATTACGCAGTGTAAACATACCATAACAGTAACATTATCTTTGTTGCCCATAGCAGCTGACAAGAGCTCAGATCAGAAATGAAAGCTTCACTAATACAGATGTTTTACAAGTAAAATATTCATGGTAATTGATTAGATCCCCCGGGAAAATCCTGTGGCGCAGACAGCATTTTATGATGCGAAGTGTAATTTCAAGAATGTGGGGGTCATTTATCCAACCAGTCTAAGGGTATGTTCACACGATGTACAGCTCGTGCCAATATGGGTGTACCCCTGCGTCGCGGGTGGGGTGGGAAGGACGGTAGCCCGTCGGCCCCATTAACATTCGTTACTCGCGGCGTTATTTTCCCCGCGAATAAAGACATGTCACTTATCTTCCCCGTGCATACAATATAAATCGTATTGTATGACGGGGGAGGGGGAGGGAAAATTTTCGGCGTGCATCTCGCCCGTATTAGAGCCCAAATACGCGGCGAAATGTGCGCCTGAATTACGCAGTGTGAACATACTCTAACAGTAACATTATCTTTGTTGCCCATAGCAGCTGACAAGAGCTCAGCTCAGAAATGAAAGTTTCAATAATACAGATGTTTTACAAGTAAAATATTCATGTTAATTGATTAGATCCTCCAGGCAATCACATGTGGCCCAGATCAGCAGTGTCTATGATGTTTTATGCTAATTGTGATTTTATGAATGTGGGGATCATTTATAAAAAACCGGGTCTAAGGCCCCGTTCACATGGCTTTTTTCCCACGGTTTGGGCGCCGTTTTTCCGCGCCGGATTTGCGCTTCAATACGGCGGCAACCTCGAGCATTAGGGTAACCCATGCTCTCATAAGAACATGGAATCCGCGTCCCCCCGTCGGCAAATCCCCCGCGGGGGGGGAAATGACAGCCCAAAATTATTTCGGGGCCGGGCGCGCCGTAAAAAATCAAATTTTTCTTATGGGGCCGGGAGCGGCGCCCCCGCCCCCCTCCGGCCCCCCCCCCATCCCCGCCCCCTATTCACGGGGGGATTTTGTGCGCTCAAACGGCGCACAAATCCGCCCCTGAAAAGCCGTGGAACACGGCCAACAGTAAGACTATCTTTGTTGCCAATAGCAGCTGACAAGAGCTCAGCTCAGACATGAAAAAATGAGTTGTATTGGTTGCCATGGGCAAAAAATCATTTTACTGTTAATAGTTTTTTAAAAAATCACTTACACGCACAGGAAAGACCATTGCATGGTAAATTTTATTGATGTTTTAAAGTGAATTTGTCGTCAAAAAATTAGTCATTGTTTTAAATTCCGTTTTTTTTTGTTAAAAAACCCTTTTTTAGGAATTTTTTTTGGGTTTTTTAACTTTTTTCTTTTCAGTTCAAAATTTTTAATAATTCTAAGTATTTGCAGTTTTCACTTTGGCCACTAGGGCTTGTTTTCACTGCTTTAAAAAACAGTCAGAGAATGCTTTACAGAGTTCTGCACATGGAGGCTAAGACTGACTCAGCCCATTGACTTCCATTTAAAGTTTTTTTATTATGCTTGTGACCTGGGAAGAAGTCTTTTGCAGGAGGGGAGCCCTGACTATTCCCTTGTGACCCCTGGATCCTGTGTTAACTATTCAATGGGGTTTTCCTTTTCAGTTTGACCCCCCTTTGTGCTGATAATTCAAATTTGAAACTTTTTCTACGACAGGGAATGTCAGACTATTTTTAAGGCTTAGGGCCAAAGGGAAAACTGCGGGACTTTAAAAATTATTAAAAAATATTGAAAGTGAATGGAAAAATTAAAAAAAATAACCAAAAAACCCTTTAAAAAAAGGTTTAACAAAACTGAGTTAAACATATTTTTTATGACCAAATTTCCCTTTTAAACCACTGTAACTTTTGGGGTCTCTCCACTGTCTTTCTAAAGGTGACCTGCCAGTAGATTGCAAAAAAATATATATAATTTCTTTCTGCGTTCTATACGAAGCAGAAAAAGGGAAATGAAAAAAGGAAACAAATCAGAAACAGAACTTACTGGTTTAATGGCCTATTAGTTCATGTCAGTCATAGGTCGCCACTTTCACACTATGCATTAGGGATTTCAGGCTGTTTTTTAAAAGGTTTCATTTTAGAAGACAATGCCATACGTTAAAATGAAAAGCAATAAATCAGTCTCTGCCATGATCTGTGGCTTCTCTGCTATTGCAATGTTATTCAGGATAAACAACCTTTTGAACTAGAGCACCTAACAACGACCAAAAAACCCCAAAATGGCAGATCAACTTCTCAATGGATATATGCCATCAGGTGACATCTGTCATGCTCATTTGTATAACCAAAATGCATAGGTGGTTGATAGACAGTGACTTAAATCGGCCTTTTTGGCAATCCAAAATCTGTAGTGTACAGCCAGATAATGTCAGTAGTTTGCATTTGAATTTTTACGGTAAAACCAAAAGTGGAAGCTAAATACAGAAAAGAACACAATGGAAAAATGTATCTGCATTTCTGTTATCTTCTAAAAACAAATGCAAACCACTGATGCAATCTACAATGTGTAAAAGTTGCTGCATTCCCCATTGACATGCCAAATCAAGTCCCAAAAAGGAGCACAATATGCCCATAGTACTATATACACATGCTCCATAAAGCAGTACAAAAAGTGCATCAGGATGCATAATAGTGACCCATTTGTACTCCATACACATTCCCCATACAGCTGTATATAAAATGCCTCAAGGTGCATAATTGTGATGCATTTGTACTCGATACACTGCCCCACACAGCTGTACATAGATTGCCTCAGGGTGCATAATAGTGACTCATGTGTACTCCGGAAACATATCCCATACAGGAGTAAATAAAATGTCTCAGGATGCATAATAGTGACTTATTTGTACTCTATAAACATGCCCCATGCAGGAATACATAAGGTGCCTTAAAGTGAATAATAGTGACCCATTTGTACTCCATACACATGCCCCATACAGAAATACATAAAGTGCCTTAGGGTATGTTCACACAGCTTATTGCGTCGCGTACTATACGGGTCGCAATACGCCATGTGTTTTGGAACCATGCACTGATCAGCGCGTAATCCCAAAGCACGGGGGGCCGACACTCAGCCGACCCCTTTACATGCATTGCCAGTGGCGGGAGATAGGTAATCCATACCTTATGAGACCCATGAAACCGAACTGTGGCGTGAAATCTCGCCACTTTTAAAAGTGCAAAGTGGAAAATGGGCCCCAAAAAAAATAGTGGAAAAACCCCCTTTAAGGGTTTAAATTTAATAGTGACCCATTTGTCCCATACGGCAGTATATTAAGTGCCTCAGGGTGCATAATAGGGGCTCATTTGTACGCCATACATATGCCCCATACAGTAGTACATAAGGTCACTAAGGCTATGTTCACACGGAATAATTGGGGGAAAGTTTTTTCGCCCTGCAATTATTTGTGCTCGGAGGGGGGCCCCCCATAGACATTCCTTATTCACGGCGAATATACGCCGTGAAGAATTGACTTGTCATTCACCCCCGCTACCGTATTGTTGGCAGGGAGAGGAAGAATCCATAGTTCTCTAGTTATTTTTAAGCCGTGTGAACATAGCCTAACGGTCCATGATAGGGACCGGTTTGTACTCCATCTGCTGCCATACAGAGTTCATGCACACTGTAAAGAATCCCATGAGCAAAAGTCTTTTGGTAAGAAAATTAAGAAAAACTCTCTCCATTGCAGTGTGATGCAAGAATTACCATGATTGTATATATGGGCTGAGAACAGTGGATAAATTAAAGCACACGTCACCAGATGAAACAGTCCACAAGCCACCAAAACTAATGACACAAAAACCATAATCAATCTCCATTATTTATAGAAACTAATGCAGGTGGGAAAATCATTTTAATACAAATACAATGGCAAAAACATCCTGCTTGAATACAGTTGGACTGTGACAGGAAGGAAACACATTGAGGTACTCTCGATGATGTGAACACCTTCCAGGGATAATTACACATAGAAGGTCAACCAACAGCTTTAAGGGGTTATTATGTAGGTTAAAAAGGGTGTTTAACCCCAGAAAAAAAAAGCTTTGCTGTACATGGGTTTTTTCCCGCTTTTTCATTTCAGAAAGGCCCACAAAAACCTGGACCCAACCCCTGAACAGGAGTGGCGCTGTTTCTGGGGAAAAAAAACTTGTTACAGAAAAATCACAATTAAACTGGATATTATTTACTCAAAAACACAACAAAGGTCATAATTACAGCTCAATGGCTGGACTAAAGAAACAACTCAGTAGGAGGCAACACAAGCCTCTGTGCTACTTGAGAAAGATAAACAGGTGCAGGTAATTTCTGAGCAGTAGCTCACACATCCCTCCACTAGAGGGACAATTAGATGGAAAAAAAAACTGCACATTAAACTGATACCTGTTCACACCAGTATACAGAAAAACCACAGTATAATACATGGGGAGATTGCACAAATGCAAAAATACCAATAAGACAACAACTCACATGCCTTCTTTGTATGAGGGGGGTGGTTGCTGGTATTATAATTGCATATAGATAAGGCAATACAAAGGGTGCAATTAATGCAGATACGTGTGGGGCACCATGCTGGCTTACAGGCTACGCCACTACTATTTGATTGGACAGGCTGCCCAGCACTTTTTAGGTGTCCAGCACAGAATACAGGCACCCTCTGCTCCCCAGTACTTTTGGGCAAAATAAAAATAAAAAAATAAAAAAATACCACTATTGTGGGCCTTGTTCACAGCTCAATAGCTGGACTAAACTGAGCCCAGGAGCAGGCATCTAGCCTTATATGCTCCTGGGAAAACTTGACAGGTGCATCTGATTGCTGAATAACAGCTCAAAGATCCCACCCTTATGTATTGCTTTATCTATATGCAATTGTAATACCGGCAGCCACCCCCCTCATGTTCTGAGGATGTGTTAGTGGTTGTTCAATGAGTATTTTTTGCATTTGTGCAGTCTCTCCATGCATTACACTGTGGTTTTTTGTATACTGGTCTGAACAGATACCAAGCTAATGTGCAGCCTGTATCATTTAATTGTTCCCTTAGTAGTGGGATCTTTGAGCTGTTATGACACAGCGAGATGTCATGATGGTGGATTCACTGAGTAAATTCAAGAAAAGTCTACGTGTGTTTCTTGCAAATGTATTCTAGGTTGTGGATAGTTAGGGCGACATGTCCCAACACGTCAACGCCAGTTTTTTGCTCTATTGTGTGCCAAAACCACTTTTGACGCCATATTCTTGTTGTAAATGGACTGTCGGGCACGACACTTTGTAATGCGCCTAAATATGGTGCACTGTGCGCCCCCATCGCACAATTCGCCTATTGAGGCGCATTACATATGTTATGCACCTCTGTTGGGCAATACGCCTCGATAGGCGCATTACATATACTACCAATAATTTGCTATGCACCGCGAGTTGCGCAATGTGCCTTTTTTGATGCGATGCACCTTTTTCGGCGCAGTGTGCCTTTTTAGGCGCATTAATTTTTCTATGCAAGGTATACATGACCCCAGTTTTTAGAAAGTATCGGACATTCAGGCGCACTTTACACTGATTTAATGCATCTAAAACTGCCATGAATACGCCACTTTTCGGACATGTTGCCCCTTAGTTCTGGAGATGTGACATTGATCCAGGGATTTATTTTTATTGCCATATTTGGATTCAGGAAGCAATTGATGTCTGTCTCACAGGAATTTTTTGCCTTCCTATGGATCATCCTTGTAGGATTATCGGATGGACTTGATGGAACTGTGTTTTTTTCTAACATTGTCAGTTATGTAACTGTCATGCCTTAGCATTATTCCTTATGTCCATACACTGTATTTCTGTGTTTCACTCACAACAGCGCCATCTAGTGTCTGTTTTTATACCTTGCTAGTTGAGCATACAGTGTTAGGTTTGTCCCATAGAGGCTGCCATATCTACCACCTGACCCTGCTGAAATCATGTCTTCTCCTCAGCGGCCATTTTCTTCTGGACACATGCTGAATGGAAGCATGTTAAAGATCCTCTCATATCCAAGCCTACAGTAGCTTCACTGGTATGTTAAAATGGCTATCTAAGGCTGAAGATTATATAGTGATCTATATTATTGTGTTTTGTCCCTAGCTTTTATTAAAGTTTTTTGTTAAGCCCATGCTTTTTGCAGACAGCACCTTGTGTTTATGTCTGCACACTCCTCATTCCTGTACTGTATGTTACTGTATTTTATGCAAATTTTAATGTCTGCATTGTGTATATTTTCTGTGTGCATGCCATTATACCTCAGTAAGTGCATGTCTTTCTGTTTCCTTAGTTTTATACTATCCCTTACAAAAATGTTGAAATACGGACATCGCTTCTTGTCAATGACTTACTGGGAAAGAGTATAGCTGCCTGTAAGCTTATACTCAGCACATATAGGGATGAAAGAAGAGTAACTTTGTAACTGCTGTTACAGGGCTGATGCGTCAATACTGCTGCTCCAAGGAGTTTGGTCCTATGTAAAAACTGTGAGTAATATTAACAATGGATTCACTATATTTTTAAATCTGATTCCCCTACATGTGTTATTTGGATGTTATGTGTTCCCATAATAAAAAAAAACACAGCAGAACGAAAGGACAATAAAAATAACCTCATTCATACAAATATTCTCGAAAAGGCTGGTGATGTAAATAATTACCTTATTAGTTATTATGAACTAAATCTAAAACATTTTCTTTTACCAAATCCAAAATCAGATGTCTGGCAGGGCAAGAAAATGTAATTCCTAATATATTACCAAGTATATATTAAATGTTTTCACTTTTTATTTGATGGGAATTAATGAAAAGATCTAAATTATTGCAAAAAGGTTCAGTTTACTATTTTAAGAGATGCACCACTTACTTCTAGGAGAACTCGTATTTGTCTAATTGCTAGGGAGATAGTGTTGTATGTCAGATTCGGGGCAGGTGGGTGCTGGTTTGATGGTAGGGAAAATTGGGCAGACAGGATAAAGGAAGTGTATAATGACTAACACACTTTTTTACATGCATTATGACTGGATGGGCTATGACAAATTTTGTTGTGCCCGATTTTCCCCAGTATATTTGCAGTCCAAACCAATTTCTGAAGCCCAACACTAGTAGAGAATTTAATTTTCACTAATTTCCTAAATAATACGATTTTATTATTACATTACACAACGGAAAAAAACAGAAAATACCCAACAGACCATACATACAGACTTCGCTGTTACTCTCCAATCTTAACTATTATAAGGGAAATGTGGGTTCTATTTTAGGCCAGGGTGTGCGTGAGATTTTATTCTACCATGGTCCATTTGGATAATGATGATGTGATTTTCAGGCCTTACAAGATTAGCGACTTACAAATTAGCCTGCTATATTTGGTCAAACATTTAATTAATTCACCCTAAGGTCATGGCCAGAATGTTTCTTTTACCCAGTCAGCACAAGCGTAGATGCACATTTATGCATGGAGTACATCATCCAAAAAAATTTCATTCATTCCATTTTTCGACTACAACACACTGTGGGAAAAAAAGGGTGTGGATAGAGTTGAAAACTGAAGTACTTATGTCCCATCCACTCCCCAGAGTTTATATAGAATGCATCTGAATCTCCGTTCCCCTGTGCGGTGAAGTCTATACTTCCCCAGACATGCAGTAGCATATCAGGGTAGAAACAGCATTGACTAGAGTTCGCCCTGAAGACCGGATGCCCCCACCCAGAGTTTAGATTTAATAACCTTAGGCTATGTTCAACGGCTTAAAATGGGAACTATTTCAGTCGTAATTACGCACCGTACTGCGCGAATTGCGGCTGGAATACGTCCCAGTCATTACGGTAATCCACAGTTCTCATAGAGAAACTATGGATTATGTCTCCTCTCCCCGCTCGGCGAATCCGCCGCGGGGGGAGATAAGTGACATGTCATTTACTAGCGGCGTGTACGCGCCGCTAGTAATGATATTCTATGGGCCGGCGAGGTGCCGGCCCCAGCTCCCCCCCCGCCCTCGTCCACACGCCATAATTTCGGGGCGTAATTACGCCCTTCAAATAAGCCGTGTGAACTTAGCCTTAGTTTCTGTTTCCTCTGTGCTATGAAAGTCCATACCCCTTCTCCCCAAAGTTCAGTAACATATCTGGGCTGACAAAGGCGTGAACTGAGTGTTACTGTATGCTCAATGGCAGCAGAAAAGTGTCAGAAGCCTTGGAGACAAGCACATGCGCATCAGCACATTTGGAAGAAGCAGCTTGAGCGAGATTTGCTATTGTGCATACTGGTTTCTGAAGTTCTTGGTACTTGTTTGCTGACTCAGGGTCATCAAGTACAGGGCTGGACCAAATTATTCCATGTGTTGTACATGGCCTTTGGGCCAGTTGTACCCAACCCCAGTTTTAAGGCCTTTTGAACATACTGTATCTATGTCACAATCGTGGTGTGAACACTACACAACAGCTCGAAACTCCCAAATTACCACCACTGATGTTAGTAGCTCTAGTAATATACATATATGATGACACTGCTGATAATGCTATTCTTTGATCTAAAATAATACATGGCAGAAATTAAAAAGGATCACCTTTTATATAATTTGGTAACTAAAACAATGTGTGGAAAGCTCTGGGGAGGGAATAAATAAAAGTCTGGATTCTAAATCTGTACCACCCATGCTACAGGTCTTCTCGTATGGACTGTAAAGTGTTTCCTGAAAGACTTATCATTGGATATAACAACTAGCATGGAGTGAAGGAACTGTTTCACTGCTACCACTTTGCCTCCTGTCTGTAATTCTGCCTACAACACCAAGGACACCTCAACCACCATCAAAATAGGGAGGCTCATTCACAGGTGAGTCTCAGGGGAACACTGGAGGAACACCACCACAAACAGAACCCTTTTTACTGTAGTGCTCCAGGGTAGCAAGAGAGGTTTGACGTGAGAGCCACCATAACTATAGCAAAATTACCAACCTCTTCTCTGTCACCTCTGGGTCCCCATAAATCTACAATTAAGGTTTCTTTCATATTAGAAGTATAGGCCACAGAAAAAGGCTGTGACTGTACATAATTCACAATGACAGTGACTTATTGATCCTCTCTTCTAGGACCAAATTAAATGACTTCACTTTGAAATATGAACACAAGCCTGCATCTGTAATTGAGTTTATTAATTTTATGTCAATACCTGACTGAAAGTTTTATAAATGTAAGCATGATTGAGTTATAACCCCAGTTTTGGCCTCCAGAATCCAATATTTTGTTTGTGTTCACATTCCCACATTCTAAAAGTCACAACTTCTAGTACAATTCCATAGATGTATGAGGCCTTGTACAGGGAGTTACAACTTTGGCTGCATATGTATTACATTACGCAAGAATACAGGAATACTGAAGGAAAATGCAAAGATAAATGTATTTATTGCATTTATACATCAAATAATTATCTCACCGTAATAAATAAATATATATATATATATATATATAATATACATTATAATATATATATATAAATTATTATATATTATATAGTGAGGATTAGCGGTCACAGAGGCAAGCACAAGCGGCTTGGTTGCAACAAGAAATACAGGGTTTTAATTTTCAGCGGCCAAAACAACACAAAGTCTTATGCAGCAGGTTACTTCAGCCGTTTAACATGCAGCACAACGAAGTTGTAAGTCCAGTATCCAACAGCTTCACGGAGTATATGCTGTGTTCCTTTTTAAGTCTCTAGGATGCAGACCCTCCGGTCTGGTTCAGTGGTCAGTGGCAGGCTCCTCTCTCCTGCTCAGCACCCTCTGGAGAACCAGGCTTCCCAACGCTAGTCAACATCAGGTTGTCTCTCTCACCTGGTCTCTTCCTGCAACAGGCCTTAAAGGCCTAGGGACTCTGGTAAAGTCTGGACCGGAGGGATGAACAGCCTCCCTCCCCCTCTACAGCTGTTCAGAAAAAAGACAGCCCATTAAAGCTGCACAGCAGCTATACTACAATACTAAATCCTAAGTAACCTATAGTTACTTAACTAGACTGCTGTCTTTCTCCCACAAGGTCCAGTTCCTTGGTGTCCCCACTAGTGCAGTTCTCCTGCTGCCCTTCAGACATTTGGAAAGCCCGGGATGTATCACCGGATCGGCCTCCCTGACATCCCTGAAACTTCCCTACTATTTGATATCTTCCATCCACAACTGCTGGTTGCTTACAATATATATTATATATATATATATATATATATATATATTATATATATATATATATATATATATTATATATATATACTATATATATATATATATATATATATATATATATATATAGTGACGACTCGCATTAGCTTGGACGCCATCCTGGACCTTCCTGAGAGTACCTTAGCTCACAGGATCGCCGTCTTCGGTAGATCGGTGCTGGCAAATGAATCTTCTGGCACAGTAGTCTCTTTAACCTGGCCTCAGCCAGCTTTATTGAGGCACAGTAAAAGCAGAAACAAAATAGAACCAAAACCTCAGGCCATCAGGCCACTAAACTAAACATGTACAAAGAGTCCATCTCTAACGTGTGAACAGTACCTAACTTCCAGTCTCACAAAACACTTTCTTCCAGTCTCCCGCTGGGTCCCGGCTTCTTTCAAGCCTCTGGGGGCCAGAGCCTCGGCTCACTAGCTCTCCTATTGCTACAAGACTGCAGGCAGCAACCACGACCCCTAAACACCTGTAGAAGCAGGTTTTTTATATGCCTGGAAAAAACCTGGAACTGGACCGTGGGAACAGCCACCCACCCAACTGCAGCTGTTCCGGGACATTGGATTGATATTCAGTGATATTCTAAAATAATTATATATTTATATTGTATATATATATATATATATATATATATATTATATATATCCCGTATAGATAAATGCATATATTTAGACACACATATGTATATAAATACACCTCATCCAGTGTAGATATTCCCTAGTCCATGCAAGAGGATGATGCCTGGCCTGTGTGGTATAGTTAGGATCGTATAGCACTCAGACACACTCTGATGTAAATGGTTTTCGAATAGTCTGGCGTGACGCTTGCCTCTCTCTCCCTTAGGCCTCGTTCACACGGCTTATTCTGCCGCGGATTGGCGCCGTACTGCGCGCCAGATATGCGCTGCAGTACGGCGCCAATCCGCGGCAGCAATTACATAATCCAATGCTCATCATAGAGAACAGTGGAATCCGTCGCTCCTCCCCGCTCGGCGAATCCGCCGCGGGGGGAGAGAAGTGACATGCACATTATTTACGGCGCGGACGCGCCGTAAACATGCATTGTCAATGGGGCGGGAGCGGCGCCCCGCCGCGCTCCGGCCCCGCCCCTTATTACGGCGGATTTGTGAGCTCAATACGGCTCACAAATCCGCCGGGAATAAGCCGTGTGAACACGGCCTTAAACGTGCCTGCAGTTGTGTTGCATTGATTATCCGGTCATCAGTGAGTGATGGAGCCAAAGGACGTCCACTTCTTTTTCTTTCTGTGACTCTTCCAGTTTCTCTGTCTCTGTTACAACCTGCTGATGACACTATGTGATAGATCCATGTAGATACACAAATACCACTGTGACTATAGAAGAATCACCATGTTTGTCTTGGCAGCTTCCTCTCATGACATATACAACTCTGCTAGCTCACATAAATAGCCAGATATCCTGTCATTTTTCTGGCAAAAACCCATTTATCACCAGTTTCTCTCTAGTAGGCATAGCTAGGAACAGGAACTAGCAGAGACAAAGTGTTAGTCAGTGCTGTAGTACCACCCACAGCTGGTAGAGGAAGTGGGAATCTAAAGTGGTGTGAGGGGGAGGGGAGCGGTTCTGTGAAAACAGCCAGATGGAAAATCCCCAATGTAGAAAAAAAAATAAAAAACAATATATACTGTACAGTATGTAGATATAGTAGGGAAAATAAGTATTTGATACATTGACTATTTTGCACGTTTTCCCACCTAATAAGAATGGGTAGGTCTGTAATTTTTATCATTGGTACACATCAACTGCGAGAGATAGAATCTAAAAAAAATCCAGAAAATCACATTATATGATTTATAAATAATGAATGTGCATTTTATTGCATTAAATTTAATATTCAGTACAGAAACATTTGTTTGCATTTACAGAGTTCAGACGTTTCCTGCAGTTCTTGACCAAGTTTGCACACACTGCAGCAGGGATTTTGGCCCACTCCTCCACACAGATCTTCTCCAGATCTTTCAGGCTATGTTCACATGGGGGAATTTCGGCGTGTATTTGCGCTCTAATACGAGCAAGATGCGCGCCAAAACTACGGTAATCCACATTTTTCATAGAGAACTATGGATTACGCCTCCTCTCCCCGGGCATACAATAGAGAAATAAGTGACATGTCAGTTACTTGCGGCTAATACGTGCCATGAGTAATGACAGTGTATGGGGGAGGAGGGCTGCCGCCCCCCCTCCCTCCGCGCCACGGGAGCACGCGCGTATCACTCCCAAACACCCGGCGTAATTGCAGCCGTACTGTACGCCCCGATATTACACCGTGTGAACATAACCTCAGTGTGAGGAAAAAGCCTAGTCCGCCGGCCCACTCGAGGGACGACGGCCTAACTTGGGGTGTATCTCGACGTTGCACGGCCCCCTAGGGGTGCCTAAGGTCAGCCAGATACTGTTCCACTGTTAACCCCTGTCCACACGGGCCCAGGGAGAACCAGGTGAGACGAGAGAACACTTTCCTCGTCCAGAATCCTGAACGGCTGCCACAGTTTCTAGTTTAGTTATAATGACCGGTCCGTGACCGACTTATAACAAGGCCGAAACCAGCCTTGGGGTAGCTATATATTATAGACCGAGAGTACTAGCGTGTGAGGCCGATGATCAAGAAAAGGGCTAACTCAGATTAAGTTTTTAGATTTAATTAGCCTTGGGGGCACACTAGACAA